>ML778856.1:416849-428912 GCA_009831015.1 Picea engelmannii | reverse complement strand
ACTTTTCTTCTTAAAGTTTTTCTCTTTAAAGAAATTTTTGTGTTTGTACTTCTCCTCATCATCACATGTCTGATCCTTTCCTTTGTGGGGACATTTATTTGCAAAATGACCTATCCTACCACAGTTAAAACATTTGAAAGGCAGTTTACCTTTGTATTTTCCTGATCCCTTCTTCAGTCTCTTCACAAAATTTTCTTCAATTTCATCGGGCTCAGAATCCTCATTCTTGTCTACTTTAAATGATGCTTCTCTAGAGGTGGGTTTATCTTTAACTATTCTCATTTCATATGCAGTCAATGTTCCTAGCAATTGATCAAACTCCAAGGTTTTTATATCATTAAGTTCTTCTATAGCAGAGACCTTCGGGTTGAACCTATCTGGGAGAGATCTCAAGATTTTTTGAACTAAAGAAGGTTCATCAATTGTTTCACCAAGTTCCTTCATTGCATTTACCATTTCTTCTACTCTCATAAAGTATTTTCCAATAGTTTCATCTTCCTTCATCTTCAACTGTTCAAACTGTATTCTGTAGGTTTGAAGCTTTGCATCCTTTACCTTCTCATTACCCTCATTGTTGCTAATGAGTTTGTCCCACATTTCTTTGGCAGTTCCTAGGTGCATAACTTTTACGAATTATGCTTCTGCAAGCCCACTCAAGATAGCATTCATAGCCTTAGCGTTGAAGCTAAATTCCAGTTTGTCATCCTTATTAGCTAGCACAACTGGATTTACATAACTAGTATCTACCACATCCCATGCATCTACACCTAATGACATTATGTAGGTTCTCATTCTAACTTTCCAGAAGGCAAAGTTTGTTCCATTGAACAAAGGAGCCTTATTGGTTGAATTTCCTTCATGGCTTGACATGTTTAAGCTCTAGGATCTACCCTTAGATAAAAGGGGCTGGCTCTGATACCAATTGTTGGACAACTGAGAGGGGGGGTGAATCAATTGTCACTGATCTTAAACAATTATGCTTTTTTAAAAAATATTTATAAGGCACTCAATGATGATCACAATAATGCAGGGAATTAAACAATGGCACATTCAACATCAGTCACATATATGAGAAACACAGAGACAAATATTTCCCAAGGAAACCCATACAGGGTAAAAACCTCTTCTTCTTTATATGATAAGTATTATTTACATTCTTTACATTATCATACATATGAGAACCAACTCATTGTGAGGCTATAACCTCTATTTTGCAAGCTGCAACTTGCTGAGAGCACCAACTCTTTGTTTTTCTCTAGCACCCACTAGAAGGAAGCACCAACTCCCTGGTTTCTCTAGAACCAACTAGAAGGAAGCACCAACTCCCTGGTTTCTCTAGCACCGACTAGAAGGAAGCTACAACTCCCTGTGTTCAAGCACCCACTTGAACCTCTGAGGACAACAATATTCCCTAGCACCTCCCTACCACCCTAGATTATGAATATGAAATACTGAATCCTATTACAGTGATATAGTGTCCAATAACAACTTACCAGTCTCATCATTGTTCTACTGCATTTCGTTGCTCTGTCTGCCTCACTGCCTTCCTGCACACCTGACTTGCGTTGTCTGTTCTTCTTCCTTTTATGCTCTGGGTGCCATGTCCATTCACTGCACAGTTCCTCTTCTGTTCAATTCAACTCCTGCTCTTCCCTCCTCCTTCACGCATGAATCACCTTCAACAACAACAACCACAACAACTCCAACAAAAACCCCATCTCTTCTCTATATTGTGTATTTATAGCTTTTATGCATCATCTGCATGCAATGCATGCAATCCCTCTACATACTCACATTGCATCGTTATCCTCCACAATTCGAGTGCTCTGTCTGATCATCATCGTGACTCTTCAGCTTCTCTAGCCATTTTCCCACTCATTCAACATCACTGTCTGTTATGTTGAGATTCCTCAGCCTCTCTGGTAGTTGAGACTCTTCATCTTCTCTGTGACAGTCGAGATCACCTTCTCTGTTCCAATTACAATCTTCAATGCTCATCTAACTGTCAATCGCCTCCACGATCATCTTCATCCCTCTTGAATATTCCCAAAGACTCTTCATCTCCTCTATCAATCACCCCGAAGTGTCTTTGAGTCCTCTAGCATAAATCATCAGTGGTTTCTAGAAGTTTCACTATGTCGTGCAACAATAGCCCTCTGATTATGCTCAAATTCACCTGCACCATTGGATTAACTCTGAAGAGTATTGTCATTATTTACCCATTTTGCACTTTCGTAATTCGGAGATTCTACGATGAGACATCTTGAGTCTCCATGTCATGAGCTCCAAAAAGGAGCTTGGTTGCTCTATATCCCTCCTCTACATGACCACAGGCAGTGACCTCCAGTTACACTGACAATTCACCTTTTCGGTATTTCGACATTCGTATGATCCAGTGTCTCGACACTCCCATACGTGATCCCCGAAATTCCAAGGTGGATATTATCTGCACTAGGTCCTTCCTCCACGTGACCACACGTGATGACTACAGGTTATGCCAAAAGGAACTTCAGATCACGCGAGTTTATAAAATTCATTGAGTCTGATCAATGATTGAAATCTCCATAGATCAGACAGTCCAGATCTTATCGCGATCTCGCATCTAGCGAATTTCCACACCATGCTCCATTGACTCCAAGTCAGCGACTTGTCCTATGATTCGATGGTCCAGATCTGATCTTAATTTGACGACTACGATTAAATCGCGATTTCGCATATCGCAATTTCGATGGTCATGTTTCTTGCCTCTCCAAGTCGCGAGTCGTGAAGCTCCGAGATGGAGCTGGATCAACGGTCCATAACAAACCTTGATCTGATGGTTGCGATTAAATCGCAATTTCACATATCGTGATTCCTTTGATGGAGGTTCTTGTCACTCCAAGTTGCGATAGGCGTAACTCCGAAATGGAGCTTAGATCAATGGTCCACGTCTTTTGGTGTATTGACGGTCAAGATCTTTTCATGATTTCGCAAGTCTTCATTGTGTCTGCATCGAGATTTCGAGATTTCGTGAACTCGCTTCACCTTGCACTTTTAAAGATCGTGCAGATGCTCCTGGATCCTATGATGGTCGATCATCACGCTCGGATCTAACGCCCACGATCTATTCTCCATATTTTCACGCTCTTCATGTCTACATTGAGATCTGACAGTCATTGGGAATTCTGAATTGTTGATCCAACGATCACTGTTGTTTTTTATTATGTTGATCTTTGCCATCTTCAGTGTTGTACTTGCCTTCAATGACAAGTATTCATTGTCTGTTAAATATTTTCCAACACTCTTTATATATTAACCTTGTTGGGGACATGCATCAAGAAATAACAAGTATAAGATTGATCTAATATCGCTAATCTATGTTGCACGAGGAATAAAATAAAACACAAAAAAATGTAGTAGAAAGAATAACAATACAATTAAACCCAACATATATTAATGAATAAAATAACAAAATATTTTAGAAAACAAACTATCTAGAATGGTGGTAGATTATCTCTGGAGATATAGATATGTCAACTATGCTCATTCGTAAAAAGATATTACAATGGGATATAAGAATGGTCTTTTAACATAAAACAAGAGCCCTAAAGGTCCAAAAAACTAACTCTTGGAGGTGAAGTTCCTAAAGGTTTGTTGGCTTCAAGGTGCTTAGTTGATGTGTCAACTTCCCATGGGCACGAATTTTCCATACACGCTTTGTTTGGGACACTTAATAGCTTGTTGGAAAGGAACAACAATTTGTGGTATGGACCGTGTGTGTCAATGTTTATCCCAATCTCATGAATTTCCAAAAAACATCATTTAGGGCCTCAAAATGGCCCTAGAAGTTTAGGACCAAAAAATCATAACAAAATGATAAGATGTAGAACCATGATGAGTAATTCACAATTGATCATCATCAAATGACCCTCCATGCTCTTTTAATAGAAACCATGGACCAATCATGTGTTAATCCATAGATCAATATAGTCGTTAGTATTTAGGAGAAAATGAATCATTAGATCACTTTGACTTCGACATATCACTTGCAGGAATTGAAGTTGGGTAGGGAGGATAACACACCCCTTTATTCTAGGCAAGAATGTAGTCAAAGGCTGGCAGATTCACCAACTATGATACCACTATAATGGTCCAAAATAGGATAGATGGGAAATATATGTGCGGTATCCCAAAGTGTTATTCTTCTTTGTGTGATTTTATCAAACAGTGTGTTCGAAGTGATAAATAGTATCTTAAACATAGATCATATATCCATTATACATAGAATTGAGCAGATAAAATGGAAACTTATTATGGATGGCAGTTTCCCAAAATCAGTACAATGATAACTAAGGGCTATAATAACAGTTGTAGGCTACTGTTATGCACACAAACTAATGGATGCCCAGAAACATCACAATATACTATAGAAACAACACAATGAAACTTGAAATTATGCCAAGATATGGATCCTAAGGCTCTTCAATCCCTCCTCTACTCTACTCTAGTGACGTTTTCTCTACGGTTGGTCTTCCAATTTCTTTATACCTCTTCCCAAACCCAATCCGATGAGCTATTGCAAAACCCCAATTCATAGGGTCATCGCAGGACACCTGCAGGGTGTCTAGAGAGGCCTCATTGGAAAAACCTAGTTCAACCCGTGAGGACGCCTCCTCTTCCAGGTGCGTGAAAACCTCTTAACACCTGTGACATCGATGAATAGTCTCCTCTAGAAATTTACCGTAAACCCCATTTGCCAGCTAATATGACATCAAATTCTCTCCAGAACAAAAAAAAAAAAGCACCACAATGAAATCAAATGAGGATTCTCGATGAATCCCCGTCTTATCTAGCTAGGTTGGATATTACACCACCGAAACTAAATCTGCAGTGGAACGGTTTTTCCCAAAACCCTGACGAAAAAAATCGCTACAAGAGAACTCAATAAGATATCAAAACATAATTCCAAGGGGAAGGGTTTCTCCTTTATTTATCCCTCCTTTGGATCTTCTAGATATTTCCCCCATTTTTACCAAATCAAATCTTCACTTGATTTTCGCTCCAATTCCATTATATAATTGTTTATTTTATTTAACATCACTTTTAGGGTTTAACAATCTCTTTACCTAGTGACACCTCCTTGAATCTCGTTTTCCTTGTTGAATATATCCTATAGGAGTCGTATAGGAAATTGAGTCATCCCAATCACTTGGAAGAAAAAATTATAGTCCTCCCTTCCCAATATTGTTTTTTCTCAAGCAATTCTAGATCAGGATGTTGTAAATTCTACTCCCCTTCCCAAGTAGAATCTTCTACAAGAAATCCTTTCCATACAACCAAATACTATTGAATGAACCTTCTCCTAAGTCTTTGTTCCCTGAAATCAACTATCCTCTCAGAAGCTAGAAACAACTTCCCTTCCTCATCTAGTGGAGGAATATCTGCTGAAGCAGTGACCTGTTGTCCCAAATCCTTCTTGAGTTAGGATACATGGAAGGTGGTGTGGATCTTGTTGTCGTCTGGTAGCTCCAAATCACTTGCCCAAATCTCCTGATCACTTTGTATGGTCCATAAAAGTGGGGATTTATCTTCTCTACACCACTCTTCTTCAATGACAATTGTTTGTACGACTGTAATCTAAGAAAGACAAGATCTTCAACCTCAAAGTTGTGTTCTACTCTATGTCTATCTACATAAATTTTATGTTGATTCTGAGCAGACTGCTGATTCTCCTTCGGGATTCTTATGATGTCATTATTTTTCTGTAACTATCCCTTTTCCTTAGGATCTATTCTCTCTAAATTCCAAATCCACAAAAGACGGAGCATCATATCCATACAATTTATTGAATGGGATCATCCCAATGGACATGTAATACGTGGTGTTGTAGTAGTTCTCACCTATATGCAACCATTTTATCCATGATAATTGTTTCCCTAACACATAGTTCCTTAGGTACCCCTCTACCCATTTATTTACTATCTTATTCTTCCCATCTGTCTCAGGACGAAAACTAGTGTTAGGTGTCAACTTTGTTTCATATAACATGAACAACTCCCACCAAAACGCGGTAAGAAACTTGTTATCCCAATCACTTAATATGCTCTTCGGCAGGCCATGGAGTCTGAACACTTCCATGAAGAATACATATTCTATCTAAGATGTTCTATACTCTGTAGTGATAGTAAAGAAGTGCACATACTTAGTCAACTTTTCCACCACCACATAAATAAATCCCATGCCCTGCACCTTTGGTAATTCTATGATGAAGTCCATATAAATGTTTTCCCATTTATACTCTGGAATCAACAAGGGATAAAGTAGTCTTGCAGGATGTGTGAAATCTGAATTTTTCTATTGGAAATTCACACATTCCTTCATGTGACGAAGAACATCCCCTTTGAGAAATTTCCATGAGAATATCTCCCTTACTTGTCGATAGGTCTTTAGATACCCCTGGTTCCCTTCTAGTGGTGCATCATGTGCTTATCTCAGAATATTATCCTTGAGTGTGGACTCAAGGAAAATATAAATCATGTCCTTGTAATAGATGATGTCATCCACCACCCTATACCTATCATCTTGATTACTTCCCTCCATCAGCTCACAAACATAATTATTCTTGGATTATTCCACTAAGAGGATAGACTTGTAGCCCGCTGAGATCTTTCACATGGAGAAGGTTGTTGGATTCATGGATAAGGCATAAGAAACTACATTCTTCTTCCCCCTTATATACTCTATTGGATTCATCGATAAGGCATACGCAACTACATTCTCCTTCCCCTTTACATACTCAATGTCAAAATCATATGCCTCTACCTTACTCACCCATTTCTATTGTCTCTCATTTAGGTCCCTCTGCTCTAATAAATATCGCAAGCATGAATTATGCCCAACATATCCTTGTCATAGATCAAATAGATATTCTCATGATCCCTTATCTTTCTTCTCTTGAAAAAGATCGGGTGTCATTTCTGCATCAAGACTGCTATTATCCCCTCACTAGATGCATCACATTGAAGGAGAAAACGTTCTGTGAAATATGGTAGTGTTAATACTGGGAAAGTACTCATCACCTTATTTAGTTTTTCAAATTCCACCTGTGCCTCTTCTGACCATCAAAATGCCCCCTTTTTGATGAGATTTGTCAATGGTGTTGCAAATTCAAAAAATGCTTTCACAAAGCACCTATAGTAACTACATATCCCGAAGAATCCTTGTAGATAAGTGAGTGATCTAGTAGTGGTCTAGTCTAATATGGTTTGAATCTTCTCCTGATGCACTTTTACTCCCTCAAAACCAATCATGTGCCCTAGATAGAGAAATTTTGTCAACCCAAACTCACATATTTCTTCCTTGGAAAAAATTGATTGTTCCTCCATAATGGTGAGAATCTCATCCACATGCTTTAGGTGTTCTTCCCACGTCTTTTTGTAGATGAGAATATCGTCAAAGAACACAAACATAAATTTTCTCAACTGTTTGTTGAAGATATGGTCCATGCATGACTGGAAGGTAGCTGGTGCATTAGTCAACCCGAAGGGCATGACTAGAAACTTGTAGTGCCCATAGAGACACCTAATTTTTTTTTTATCTATATCTTCATCCTTGACTCGAATCTGGTGGTATCCTGATCGCAGATCAACCTTTGAGAAATACACTTCCCCATGCAACTCATCGATCAACTCATCAATCCTAGTTATTGGGTATGAGTTCTTAATGGTCTTTTTATTTAGTGCCCTGTAGTCTATTCACATTCTCATAATACCATCTTTCTTCTTCACCAGTACAATTGACAAAGTGAAAGAACTAGAACTAGGTCGAATGTTTCCCATCTCTAACAACTCCTTTATGGCCTTCTATATTTTTTCCTTGAATCTCTTGGGATTCCTATAGGGAGTGGTGATGACATGCTCAATGACATGCTCAAATAATTTGTCTGTGTTAATGTTGTATGCCATTATTATAGTTCTTTGCATTTCAATAGATAAGAGCAACATAAGAACAAGATCACTGAGAAATACACATTCACAAGAGACACAACATTTATCCTGGGAAACCCTCTAGGGGAAGAAAACCCAACAAAAGCTTCCTTATCATAAATTGCCAATACAATGTCAAGAGATAACTCAAACCAATACAAAAAGTCCTCTCCAAAAGATGTGCCACTCTTCTCCCTCTCTCCAACTAGTAAGTCGCAACTTGCCTCTTAGAAAAGAGCAAGTGTGTTGTATGTAAAAGTGAGGCGCTAGCCTCTCTATATATACAAGTCTGCCATGTGTGAAGTGTATTCACTGGCAGGGCTGACTTCTCACTCTGGGTGGGTAAACCCACCTTTATTATATTTCTGGGTCTCAATAATAATTGTTGGGGCCAACTTCTTATTCTGCCTATTACAATTGTCTATTGACCAATCCGCAAAAGGGGATTTGGTCCTAATACAATAAATGACATGATCAATCCACAATGGGGATTGATCCTATGAATAATATAACAATAAGAATAAGAATACTCTTTGCAGTTATATTATTTCAACACTCCCCCTTAACAAGAACGATATTCTTCAACAGCATCAGGCGAGAGAGGTCTGTATCATCAGTGGCATCAGGAGGACAGTATCGTCAATATCATCTTGGAACATTGGTTGACATATCTACGAGTCATCGGAAGTTTTCTTCATCAGTAGCATCATCATTCTTGAAAGAATTCCATCATCATCTACATCAATATGTATAAGTAAAAATGATACCTCGTCACAGCAGTAGGCTGGAACATCACAGTACTACACTGGCTCAATGTCACAGCTGATAAGCTGGTAGCTCAGTGTCATTCACATCTTGCTTTATGTCTAACAACTAGGTTAGAAGAAAGGTATACATCATCTTTCTTTACGTCTAACAATTGGGTCAGAAGAAAGGAATCATCTTGTTTTATGTCTAACAATTAGGTCAAAAGCAAGGAACACATCATCATCTTTCTTTATGTCTAACAACAAGGTTAGAAGCAAGGAATCATCTTGCTTTATGTCTAACAACTAGGTCAGAAGCAAGGAACACATTATCATCTTGCTTTACGTCTAACAACGAGGTCAAAAGAAAGGAATCATCTTGCTTTACGTATAACAACTAGGTCAAAAGCAAGGAACAAATCATCATCTTGATTTACGTCTAACAATGAGGTCAGAAGCAAGGAATCATCTTGCTTTACATCTAACAACTAGGTCAGAAGCAAGGAACACATCATCATCTTGCTTTACGTCTAACAACGAGGTCAGAAGCAAGGAATCATCTTGCTTTACATCTAACAACTAGGTTAGAAGCAAGGAACACATCATCTTTCTTTACATCTAATAGCGAGGTCAGAAGCAAGGAATCATCTTGCTTTACATCTAACAACGAGGTCAGAAGAAAGGAACACACACATCATCTTGCTTTACGTCTAACAGCGAGGTCAGAAGCAAGGAATCATCTTGCTTTACGTCTAACAACGAGGTCAGAGGCAAGGAATCATATATACTCCCCCTTTCAGGGAGGGTCCTTTCGAACTATACCAAGATTATCTCGAAAGTGTTCAAACTTTACACAAGATAGAGGTTTGGTCAACACATCAGCAACCTGTTCATCCATGCTAACATATAGGAGATTCAAGGCTCCTCACTGCACCATGTCACGGATGTAATGATAGTGAATCTCTGTGTGCTTCGAACTGTCATGAAATACAATATTCTCTATCATATTTATGCATCTATGGTTGTCACATAGGATCGTGGTTGCTTCCATCTCTAGGTCAAATAGACCGGTCAACAACTTACAAAGCCATATAGCTTCGTAGCTAGTAGAACATGCGGTAATGTACTTTGCTTCCACTGTGCTGAGAGCAATACTAGATTGCTTCCTACTCTACCACGAGATCATGGTTGATCCCAAACTGAAACAACATCTGGAAGTGCTTTTTCTGTCAGCAACGCTTCCTGCCCAATCTGCATCAGTATATCCACTCAATGTAAAGTTATGATCTCCATCATAGCTGAGACTATAATCTAGTGTACCTTTAAGGTACCTCATCACATGTTTTGCAACTACTAGGTGAACACGTCTGGGCTCTACTAGAAACTAACTCAAGGTGTTCACTGCAAAACAAATGTCTATTCTGATGTTCGTCAGGTACATCAGTGATCCAATAATCTACCTATACAATGTGGCATCAATCAAATCTGACGAAGTATCGACCAACAGCTTCAGCTTCGCTTCCATGGGTGTATTCATGGGTTTGCATTCCAGCATGTCGAATCTCCTTAAGATCTCGACCGTGTACTTCCCTTGGTTAAGGAAGATCCTTTCTAGACTCTGCCATACCTCAAGGCCTAAGAAGTAATGCATTAGGCCAAGGTATTTCATTTCAAATTCTGCGGCAAGTCTCTTTTTACATTCAACGATGAGATTTTCTTCTCTATTTAAGAATAAGTCATCCACATACAGTAGTAACATTACTGGTTCATTATCCATAATTTTGAAGTAGAGATTTGAGCCTGCTTTACTCTTGGTAAAGCCTAATCTCGTCAAGAAACTGTCTATACAACCATACCAATCTCTAGGGGCTTGCTTCAATCCGTATAAGTCTTTCTTCAATATGAAAACATGAGACTTCCTTTCTTCAACCTCAAATCCTTGGGGTTTCTCTATATACACTTCCTCTTCGATAAAACCATTCAGGAAAGTTGTCTTCATGTCCATCTGGTGCAGCTTCCATTTCATCTTAGCTGCAAGAGATATGATGGTTCTAATTGAAGTGTATCTAGCTACATGAGCGGATGTCTCTTCATAGTTAATGCCTTCTTTCTGGGTAAATCCACGAGCGACAAATCTTGCTTTATATTTCTCAATACTTCCATCAACAACATGTTTTATTTTGAAGATCCATTTTGATGATACCACATCCTTACTTTTTGGTCTGGGAACTATTTCCCATACATCATTCTTTATTATGGATTGGTATTCCTCTATCATGGCATCCGCCCATTCCTTCTTTTGAATGGCTTCTTCAAAGCAGGTAGGCTCTTCATCTAGTAGATTACACATCAAAGTCATGTAAATGGAGAATGGATTTGGTCTTTTCACCTGTCTCGAGGTTCCTTCTAGAACACCATACTTCTCTCCATCTTGAATGAGCTCTCTTTCCCAAGCAGACTTTCTTTTATGGTAGAAGGTCATTTAAGGAGGTTCTTGAACTTATGTTATATCATGGTCTTCAGGAGTCTCCTCATCAAGGGAAGTTACGACTTCCCTTATTGGTTCTGCAGCTCTGGGAACTTCCCTCACGGATTCTACAATCCTGGGATTTACAGGTTCCTCTTCATATACTTCTTCAAGCTGGCATATTCTTGATTTCTTAAGTGCTTCTTCTTCATCAAAGGTCATGTCCCTGCTGATTTCAATGTGGAGGTGACCAGGTATGTAGATTCTGAAGGCCTTGGTGACCTCATAGTATCCCACAAATATCCCCTTCTTTTCGGAGGGTTCCAACTTGTTTCTTTTCTCTTTTGGTATATGAATAAACACTGGACAACCAAATATTTTTAGATGGCTTACCTCTAGCTTCTTTCTGGTAAACATCTCTTCCGAGGTCTTGAACCCAAGTGTGCTATGGGATAATCAGTTCTTCACATAAACAACTTCCATTGCTGCTTCTTCTCATAAGCACATACGAAGATCTTGATCATGAATCATGGTCTTTACAACTTCCATAATTGTTCTGTTCTTCCTTTCAGCTACACCATTTTGTTGAGGATTATAGGGAGTAGGGAGTTCCCTCTTGATCCCAACATCTCTGCAAAAGTTCATGAACTCTTTTGAGGTATATTCTCCTCCATTATCTGACCTGAGTATCTTAATCTTTCTTTCAGAAAGATTCTCTATCAAGGCTTTGAATTCCTTGAATTTACTGAATACTTCATCTTTAGATTTCAATAAATATATCCAGGTCTTTCGAGAATAGTCATCAATGAATGATACATAGTACACATACCCGCTAATGGAGGATGATGGCATTGGGCCACACACGTCTGAGTGAATGAGTTCCATT
>ML778856.1:396817-407895 GCA_009831015.1 Picea engelmannii | reverse complement strand
AAAATATTCACATCCATTGGAAACTTAGGATAAAATCATGCGGTGGGTTGCGCTAAGCTCCCCCTTTCTTACTTTTTCACCAAGGTGTTATTTCCTAGGCTAAAAAACACCAAATTAACTCAAATAAAAGGTATTTTAACAATATTTCTGCAAATTTTAATTGAAATAGACAACACTAACTTAACTCCTAACCTAATCAACTAACACATTAATCCATCTTAGACTGTTGTATTAATTATTACTCTAACCTAACTAATTTGGCCAATATTAGACTATTTCACCAAATTTATTCACTAACCTAACAACATAAATTTAAAAGGTTTGATCATGATTATATAGTATGAGTCAAACCAAGTTTATTTTCATGGGGTTTTATGTTTTCTCTTTTTTTATACCCTCTTTTCATTTTTTATATTTTATCCTTTCTTTTCTTTTTCTTTTCTTTTCTTTTTTTTTTTGTAAATCATTTGCAGAATAAAATATTATTTACATCACAATATGACTAGAGGAAGAAATTCCAATCACCAGGTGATCCTATGAAATATAGGGTTATAACAGTGGCTCCACTTGGAGATGGTGCTCTCCTTGTGAGGTGCCAAGAACCAACTACCTGTTGCCTTGAATATTTTTCTCCATTACTTTTTCTGCATTCTGATTTGTTTATTATAAATGTAAATATGTTGATCCTAATCAAGGTATTAGGGCCTTCTCTCCGAGCTTCAACCACTAATGAAAATCACCCACACCTGACATAAAAAGTAAAATGGTGTTTACAATGAAATGAGTGAGAAAAATATTCATTCTTGTGAAACATAGTGCTTGAACATTCTGCCATTGATGGGTCCTCCTGGCAGATCTACTCCATCCATATCCTTGATAAAAAAAATGAATTTCTTCCTTTGTAGGCATGTATTATGAATGGGCCTTTCCATAAATTGTCAAATTTTCCATGTTTGACCTTTTCTTCATTTCTTGAATCCCACTTCAGTACTTTATCTCCTAACTAAAAATCATCAACCTTGGTCCTTTCATCATAGATTTTCTTGATTTTCTCTTGAATAACCTGAGTTTGGTTATAAACCTCTTCTATGGATTGTTGCAGTTGCACAGTTTCATTCATTCTTCTTTGGATGTCATTTGGTTCTACTTGCACTTCCTGCAATAACTTCATGATAGGAACACCGAAAGAAGTAGGAAAGACAACATCCATTACATAGACAAAATGATATGAAAACATACCAATTGACCTCTTTGTAGTAAGTATGTATGCCCAAAGTGCATGTAACAACTTGTTGTGCCATGATTTTTTATTGTCCTGCAGCATCTTGTTGATAATGTTGACCAAACACTTATTTGAAGACTCTTCTAATCCATTGCCCTGAGGGTAATAAGTTTAGAGTGTCCTAAGGCAATCTAATACTTGTTGCAAAACTCTATCATCTTTTTTTATTTGAAATTTGTTTCATTGTCAGTGATAATTTTCCCAGGGTGTCCAAATCTAGAAATAATGTTAGTTTCCAAAAAATTTATGATCACAACATCAGTGGCTTGCCTGGTGGGTACAACTTCAATCCACTTGGTGAATTAATCAGTGGTTGTAAGAATCCACTTGTGTTGGCCTGATGAAGGTGGATGGATTTCTCCAATGAAATCCAAACCCCACTGTTGAAATGGAGCTTCAACTGAAATTGGATTTAAGGGTAAAGGAAGGAGATTCCTTTTTCCTTGAAAGATATGGCATTTGTGATAGGAGGTCACTTTCTTGTGGACATATGCAAATAAAGTTGGCCAGTAGAAACCAACTCTAAGAATTTTATTGACAGTGGTCTTCCAATTCAAATGTACACCACAATCTCCTTCATGGAATTTCTGCAAAGCTTTATCAGCTTCATCTTTCAACAAACAATTTAGTAGAATACCTCCATCATATTTCCAATACAGATTGCCATTCAAAATGAAATACTTCATAGATTTAAGTTTAAAAAATCTAGCTTTAGTTTTTTTCAAACCAAGAGGAGCTTGTAGATGATGTGAAACAAAAATAAGGTCTGCATACCAGGGAGAGTTTGAGAAAACCTCTTTAACTTGTGGAGTTTCCTACTCTTCTTGTTCATCAACTACAGCTAGAAAATTAATATCCAAAGCATGAAAGTTTGACTCATCCATCAGTTTGGCTAATCCTTGACCCTTGATAAGCTTGGTTGGTTTGATATCAATATCATACTCAAGAATCACATCAATCCATTTACCTCTTCTGCCATCTGGGTTGTCTTGAGAATATATGTGAGTGGAGAATATATACTCTAAAATATTTAATTTCTTTCACCAAAGAAAAATCATGTTTCTCCATGATGTTGTAATTCAATGCAACATCTCTCAAGGATGCTATAGGATTTTGATGGCCTTCATTGTTCTTCTGCAAAAGGACTGCTGCAATGGTACGCTTAGAGGCAAAATAAAATAGGAGGAAATATTTGGTATAATCGGGACTAACAAGTATAGGGGCTTGTGTCAAAGCCTGTTTCACTTGATCATAGAAATGTCTGGCTTCTATGGTCCATTTTATTTATGTGTCTTTTTTAAACATATTGGTTATGTTTCTCAGAAGTTATGTCAAATTAGGGATAAATATTCTTAGAAATTTTATTTTCCCTATGAAAGACTACAACTCTTTTATGTTTCTTGGATGGTCTATTTTTTGGATGGATTCTATTCTGTCGGGATCTATTTTGATCCAATCCTTAGATATGATGTGTCCTATAAGTTTACCTTCCTCTAGCCCAAACAAGGTTTTCTTGGGATTTAGTGAGAATCTGAATTTCCTGCATTTTTCAAAAACTCTTCTGAGGTGGAGTAAGTGTTCTTCATATGTTTTTGAAAAGACACTTATGTCATCCAGGTATATGACAATAAATATTCCAAGTTCATCCACAAAATCAATGTCCATTTCTCTCTGAAATGTGACCCCATCATTCATTAAACCAAAAGGAATTTTCACATACATGAAAGTTCCCCAAGGTGTAGTGAACATTGTTTTCTCTTGGTCATAAGGGTGGAATAACACTTGGTTATAGCCACAAAAACCATCTAACAATGAAATTCTACTAGATCCAACTACCTTCTACATAATATGATCCATTTTAAGCAAGGGGTAGGTTTCCTTAAGTGAGACTTTATTTAGGTTTCCGAAATCAATACAGAGTCTGATTTCTCCACTCCTTTTTCTGGTAGGAACTAAATTGGACAGCCATTTTGAAAACCTTAGTGGGACAATGATTTTAGCATCATACATTTTATTTATTTCCTTTTCAATTAGAGGCATTAACATTGGGTTAATTCTTCTGAGTTTCTATTTGAAAGGATTAGATCTTCGTTTATGGGAATTTTATGTTGTATAATGCTAGTGTCATAAGATTTTAAATCTTCATAGCTCCATGAAAAAACTTCTACAAATTCCTTGAACAATTTTATATATTTCGGTTTTTTATCAAGAGGTAAAAGTTTTTACAACTTAATCATATTTGGTTCCTTATTAGTCCATATGTTACAGTCCTAGACATATTTTCCAGTAGGTTCAATTTTTGGTTTTTTAGATACACCATCGAAATCAAACAGTTCTTCCAATGGGACTAACCCTCTAAGCAAAACTGAATTTTCTTCTTTTTCATTTATTTCTTCTAAATCTATTTTAGTTACACTTTCATTATCACGATCTACATCAATGTTTTCACATTCAAATTCATTTTTGGATTACAGGAAATCATCAATCTATTCATCATTACCAAAAACTTGCTAATACCTGATATTGTCTGGGACATCAGTTCTGCATTTCACCTCAACTGTGTACTAGAGATTAGGATGAAATGGTATTTTACAAGTGGCTGCTGAAGTAGCCAGTCCATCAAAAAGTATGTTTTTGCCTCTGGGAATCACCTGGAAATCATATTCAGTAAAACATTGCAAGAAATCCAAAACGTCATTTCTATAGGATCTTAGTCTCGGGTGTTTGGCAGAGTACTCACCTTTGATTTGTTTTATGATAAGCTCAGAATCACCTCTTACTGAAATTCTTTTGGCACCAAGATTTTTCAACAATTTCAGGCCCAGCATTAATGATTCATACTTGGCTATATTGTTGGTACACTGAGAATTTAATTTGTAAGAATGACTTTCTGAATATCTTGTTTTTGAATTAAACACTCACACTCTAGCTCCATATCCTTCTTTACTGATAGCTCCATCAAAATCTAGACTCGACAGAGGTTCCATTGATTCATTGATTTGTATTTTCACTGTTTTATCTTCTTTAGGGGTTTCCTTACTTTCCTCCAAGTTATACACATCATCTTCCAATTGTGAAAATTTGAATTTCCATGTCACCATCATTATATAAAATAAAAGAGTCTAGATTAGAATGAACAAAGTATAAAGGGTAGTTATGTGGTTTCTCTTGACTACTGACCATGTATTTCATCAGTGTCTCTCTGTACAATATTCTCTGCTGACCAAATAAAGGGATGGTGGCATAGGACATGTCCAGTTGTAGGGTACCCTATAATTTGGCTCCCCATGATCAAGATAAAAACATGCCATACTTTGGAGGAATATCTGCAACAACAATGTCCATTACCATGATTTTGGCAAGGATTTGTGCCAAGGTAATACACAAGTCTTTGATCAAACCTATGCATTTAACTTTTCTTGAATCAAAGGAGTACAAGTCCTTGTAAGGACTGGTCATATCAAGACCTAATTTCTCCATCACAACCTTAGGCATAAGGTTATGAGAAGCACCATAATCTAGAATGGAATTGTGCAGTGTCTTGTCATGAATATTTAAACTAATGTAAAAAAGAGGAACAAAACCACCTTCATATTTTCCCTCAAGTTCAAGACCAAACAACATCTCTGGTTGATCATCAACAATGTTCATTGTGTCTGTACGTACTCCTAGTTCTATGTTCAAGGATTTGATCACTTGTGATCTATAAGCATTCTTGTTCATCAATTCTGATAGAGGAATATGTATTTTAAGTTTAGCCAATTCACTTTCCAGACTGAATGTGGTAGGGATTTTGTTTTGATTGTGAAAATATGATTTCTCATCCACATTATTCTGTGTAGAAGGATTGGACTGACTGGTGGAGGCAACCTCAGTTTGATTTGTCTTTGGTATAGAGTCAGATGTTCTTTTTGTAGGGGCCTCTGAGTTTTTCTTTTTAGGAACTTTCTTGGAAAGAGTATCTGAGGTTTTATTAATTTCATAAGCTTTCTTGGTTGGGTTATCATTAGATTTTTTACTACTCAAGTTGTATTGCCTATGAACTTCCATTATTGCATTTTCGAAAGCTTGTTGTTCTAATTATTCCTCATCTACTTTGGTCTATGAAAGGAGGAAAAGGTCATGTTCTTCTTGAGTAAGAAAGATGGAATCATTGTCATTTACTCCCATAAGATTTATGTGAATATCATCTAGTCCCTCGATATTTTCTTCTTCCTCATCGACATAGTTTTCCTTTAAAGGTGGTCAAATCTGTTGATCAGAGCCTCTCTGTTCTCTTTGTTCTCTAGGTTCTATTTGTCTGATCTCAGAAGGATTTCTCCTAAAATTAGGATTTCATATTTGAGGGGAAGTTGATTCTCTCTAGGTGTGTAATGTCCCCGATCGTCCATACCCGGGCCACACTACGCCAGAGAACTCTTTATGTTCTCTCTGCGGGACATACTGTAACATACCCAACATCTAACTGAGATATGCCACATGAATTTTTATAACTATATGCAATTAAATTATATACATAATGATCTCTTGCAGAAGAATTTATGTATAAAATGTAAACATACAAATACATATGTAAATACATGGATTCACACTCAAATAACAATAAACATATACATGCATCATATACATGCAATACCCATAAAAATAAACACAGATATAACCACACATATGGTAACTCATAAAAATACACACGTAAATAACAATGCAGCATGTAAATTTATCACATAATTGACACTTGTCTTGGTAATAATGTCACCAATTGCATTCAGACCTTCCATGAACCTCCAATCCTTAGACCGCACTGCTCATCACTCTCAACAGTGGGTCACCTCCGAGATGGGACTAAAAAACACCATTGTAAAGGGATTCCTAACTAGGCTAATGGCTCATGGATCACAAGAAAGACTATGTCATAGGTGTTCACTCAACTAACAACCTGCAGTCCCTCATTCCCCACATGCCTACCCCACCCCAGGAAGTGTGCCCCTTCTCTGCTCAACAGTCCTTCAACTTCCCCACTTCCCTTCTAGGCTTCAACAACAGGCTGGACGGGAAGTCTCAGAGCACTGTAGTTGCAGTTCAACACCTTCCGGAAATCAATTCCAAACAATTCTCTCACCCAGAGAGAAGTTCCTCATGGGCCTGACAACCTGCCTCTTCAATCCATCTCCCAAGCTAACTAGATACACAAACAGATATGGCTATGGATACGGTTCTGGTATAGTGAAATGAATGTCTGAAAGATAATTGACTGTGTGAGTGAAAAATGGTCATGGAGTCCTGGCTGAATGATGGTTCAATGATGGAAGAGTGTCTGAAAATGAACTAAGTCCCAACAATATGTATACATGTCCCCAACTTGGCACTTGTCATGTTGGGAGTTACTTTGGCCCACTTGGCCCCAACTTTAGAACTTAGGATAAAATAATTACCCATACTTTATACTTTAAGAAATATTAATATAATATTCATTTTTGGCTTAAACTCCCTAGCTTAGCCCCTTCCATTAACTTAGCCCCTCCCTTTCCTTAACTAGTGGAGTTTAGTCCCCCATCTCTTTTATCATGGTCGGTCTGCGCGCAATGATGTATTTTATATTAATTATGAGACATATACAAAATAGGCGCACTGGCCTTTAACATCTAGGCTCTCCAGCCTAATCCAAACATAAGCATCCTAGCTTATAATAACTAGCTCACCAGCCTATAAAACATAGCATATACACAAAGGCTCATTGGCCTCACAATTGCGCACACTTAAGATGTTGTGCGTGGTATCCTGGAATGTGCACACTTTATCATTTCACTACAATACATGCGCGCACTATGCCATGAAATGTGCATACAAAAATGATATCAAAATAGCTCACCAGCTTAAGTACATTTTTATTTACATTACAATTGGGTTTGGCCTAGGGATATTACAAGGTGGGTTCTTGTCAGTGATTTCTAATATTTCCATCATTATTTCCATAGTTCTAACTAAGGAATATATTTTGGCATCTGCAGTGGAAGTGGAAGGTTCTTCCTTGATTTTGACTCTCCTTTATGTTCTTTGCCTAGCTCTCCTATCCAACATGTTTGCTTCAACACTCACAATACCATTTTTCATATCTTCCAGAGTTGCAGGGTTTTCTTCTCTCAATTGGTAGGACATTTCAGCATCAAAGCCATCAAGGAACTCAATCAAAGATAGGCCTTGAGGAGGTTTAATGTTAGTAGGAATTTCATTATAGATATTGTTGAAATGAGTGAAATAGTCCTAGACACTTTCCCCTTGGTTTCTTTTGATGTTTTCATATTAAAATAAGATTTGGGTGGGTTTTTATTTATTTTCCATCTATCGAGAAAATATCGGTGAAAGGCGCCAATATCAACAATGCTAACAGTTGGTAAGGCTTTGAACCATTTCTTAACATCACCAGTTAAACTTTGTGCAAAGAGTCTCATTTGGACATCTGCCTCATCTAATTCTTGAAAATCAAATAAGTCATTCATTTTTTCCACATGATGTTGTGCATTAATGCTTCCAGTGCCATCAAGCTGAGGAGTCCTAATTTGATAATCTTGGGGCATGTTGTGTAAGGGAGCATCCAAAACAAGGGGAGCATATCTTGCTGCCATGATTGGCGGAGGAGATTGGTTAGCAGGAACTCCTTTAGTATGTTGGGTTGTAACATGTATAACTATTGGATAAGTGATAGAAGATGTGGAAGAAGTATGGCAGGGAGATATAGAATGAGTTACTTGAGGATTAATAGAAGTCGTAGAGATGGAAAGGGAATAAATATCAACAGACTGTTGGAAATAGGATTTATACAAATCTTGGTCAAGGTCTGATGCTAGATCTTGTAATTTCTCAGAATTTTGGAGGATCCGTTGATCAAAATCTGTTCTAGGAGAGAGTCTTTCTGGGGTTCTAGGTTGGAGGATGGCTTGATCTAGGACTGTTTCAACCACAAATCTATCAGATTCGTTTATGAAAAGGCTATGCTCAAAAGGTATATCAAACACGATGTCTTGTATTGTGACAAGCTTCTATGGAAGAGAAGGGGCCCTAGGAAGAGGACTACTTCTCCCTTGACTTTCTTCTTTTCTTCTTTTTCTGATTTATTTTTCTAGATTATCTACTACTGTTACAGGTTTTGGATCAAGGTGAGATCTGGTATGAATTCTTTTTGGAGCCATAACTTAAAATTTTAGAAACCTAACTAATTATTTACAAATTTTAACAACCTCTGAACATTTATCTATTGAAATTTTAGATCTTAGATTGTTCAGAAATAAAGTTTTCTTATCTAGGGAAGACAATTCATAAAGTTGGAAAATTTGTTTAGTTCCCTAGTACGGTCCCCACTATGTTATCACTCTGTAATTCCCATAGGTTTTCAAGGGTAGAAGAAATTGACAGAGGTAACTATCAAAACCACTTTTGAAACTGGGATCTAGCCCTGCCAGTTTCAGAGAGGGATCTCTCTGTATGATTTATATTTGTCTAAGTTTTTAGATATTAGGCTAGTTATAACAGTCCAAATTTGTTTGTTTGTTTGCAAATGTTGGCTGAAAGAATGCATCAAATTTCCATTGAGCTATGGGGTCTGTATTAAAGATGAGAATCAGATTCATCTTTTTACGAGGTTTGTTCACAGGGAAGGTTAGTAAAACTGTTGGATTTATTGAGTTTAAATGAGATGGATAAGATAGAAAAGATGAGAAATCCACCAAGCAAAGGAGCACTTAATAATTACCTTACTCAATATCAAATGAAAAACATATAGACCATTAAAAGACCAGAAACAGAGTATGCAAGATAAAATTTGTTCTATTTACTTCCTTTTAATGATTAGAATCTAAAATACATAAATGATCACTAAGAATAAGAAAACATTTAACAAAGAATGAGAGACATCACCAACACTATGACACAAGAATCCTGTGAATAGCCCGTTTTATTATTGGTCAATCCTTTTGAAAAGATTACACAATAGATCCTGGGTGCAAAAATCAACCCTCAATACTTCGAAGGAAGAAGTATTTATACAATTATTTACAACTGATCATATCATAAATTACCAGGATATTATGGAGAAAAAATCTAACTAACTAGGTCTCAAATTACAAAATATAGGACTGTTGTTGTTCTATTCGGATCCTTGGTGCTGATTTTGTGGAAGTAGTTGATGACTCATAATCTTTGACTTGATTGTCTCCTCCATTCTGACTTGAAACTCCACATCATTTTTACTCAAGTAAAGAACACAAATCTTCCCATCTATTTTTACTAGGGATGGAAACGTTGAGTAACTTTATGTATATCTCGTCCATCTTAGTATACTTGGAAAAAGTGGGCTTTGTGATGAAAATATGTTTTATCTCATGCTGGATGCTCAGGCCCAACTGTAATGTTTCTAGGAAAGCCTTTCCAGTAATGATTCCCTGTATACCTGAAAAATTTGGAACCATCCTTTGCCATTGTATTGGTCTTCTTCTTGTAATATGATAGAGTGATGAGCTTGTCATTTATAACTAGCAGTCTATGGAGGCCCTTCTTGTGTGGTACTTCAATCTTGCTGAAAAATATCTAAACTCCAGTGTCCATCACCTGAGCCTTCTCCTCTAGTTGCAACATCAAAACTTTCTTGGTCAAAACCTTCTTGACCTTAAGGATGGTCTCTATCCTATATTCAATTTCCATTGCTTCCAACTCCTTCTTGTTCTTGTAGTTTAGGAACTTGATGAGCTCAGTGGCCTCTGTAGGTCTTTCTTCTAGTTCTTCTCTTATTTTTTCAATTTATTCTCTGGCCTTCTGTACCAGTTCATGTTGTTCAAATATAATTTGTATGAATGGTGATATTTCTACCATAGACTTGTCGATATCCATCTAGATATTTTCCTTGGACTCAGATAAGGTATTGGCCATGACAATATCTTTCTATAGATGTTGTAGTTGTTGATTGAATCTCTTAGATTTATGCATTTTTGCATGATAGTTGGACTAGAGCATAGACTTCAAGTCTTGGAGGATTTTTACCTCTTCTTGCAACTTTATGATCTCCTCCCCTTGAAGGGACATGTCTTCCATCAACTTCACCAGCTTCTTAGAAGCATCTAGAACTTTCATTGGAATGGTTGATGGAATCTCTGTTGTTGTTGTTGTACTAACTCTTGTAAGACGGACTGCCTCGAATGGAACAATAACCATCTGCACACTCTGTTCTTTCTCTTTGATCAATTTGTCCATTTCAGCCTCCATCTCTCTTATCTGTTCATTCTTCTCCATGATCATCTTCAACATATCCTCTTTGTGGCCTTCACTTTCAGCCATATTCTTTGCTTGTGAATCCTCAGTGGTTGGAAGCTTTAGTTGCTTTCTCAAGGAGGCAATATCAACATTTTTATTCTTCAACAATTCTTCAGCTACCTTGAAATTTGATGGGTCATACCCAATATTATTACCAACTCTTCTAAGTATTTGATCTTATTGTCCTTGGAAAAAGATGATATTTTCTCCAGCTTCAATTGGGATTGGATGTTCTTCAGAGACACTTTCAATTTTGAAGCAATGAATGGTGTGTTTGTAAAAGTGGATAAAATCATCTCCCTTGTTTGCCTGTGCATGCCCATTTGGTCCACTGGATGGACCTCCTTCACATCAAACTCAAACGAAGTTGTTGAAATATTGGTTGTTGTCATTGATGTCAACCCTAGTCATGGGTTTTGGACCACAAGATTGATGAAGGTATTTGGACATGAAGGAAAATGCACATGCAGATACAACACCCATGGATGGATAGTAT
>ML778856.1:378379-393187 GCA_009831015.1 Picea engelmannii | reverse complement strand
ATGGTGTATTGTGGTGTATTGGTGTAACTCTTATACTATTGTTCATTTCTCATTGGATATAATTGAATGGTTTAAGTATAAGTTGGAAAAGGTTTTTAAATTGTACTTGATACTGATTCACCCCCCTCTCAGTATCAACAGTTTTCTTGTAGTCAACAGTTGTCTTGGGATGAGGGACTTGTGCTTGTATGAATTCCATTTGCATTCTTTCCTTCTTTGTGTCAAATGTTTTCAGTAGTCTATGATGGGAAGTAGAGGTCTACTTCCAAACCTGGGAATATGTGTTGTTATTTAAGAGTTCATTCCTCTGCTTGATCTATTTGTATTTGTCAAAGATATTTCACCCTGTTGGCTCATGAGAGGACTCGGCTGACAAAGAAGTGTCCGTTTTTTTTTTGGATGAAGATGTGGACACTATGAACTGTCTGCCTGAGAATGTTGAGGAATGTGGTCCCTCCATGACTATGGTGGACTGTGTTTCTCCTTCTTTAATCATGTCTCGTGTGTGACTAGTTTTATCCCTCTTCCTGTAAACTTGAAAATCTTCAGCTAACACCTTTGTGACTGAAGGGGGAACCTATTTCCTCGCTCTCTTTTCTGTTTGTACTTGAGGAGTGTTGGTATGTGAAGTAGTGACAGGAGGAGGTTGTTCTTATGTTTTGAACAATGTATTTTCTTTCCAATTTGTCTAATTCATATACTTTTCTACTTAAGGCTTGTGTACATGAGAATAAGGAGTGCTCTTCTGTTTAACCCTGAGTTCTGATATGACACCAATTGGGTCATAATTCCAGGTAAAGCTCCAATTTAATTTCATCTATTTCAAGAGGTTGTCATCCTCTTCTCCTGCAACTCTATTGTTGCATATGAAAGAACCAATTTGGCTCTTGATTTTGAGTTGTTGTTTCTTCTTAACTAATACAAAATGGATGTCATCAGATTTTAACATATTCCTGATATATTCCAATGCAAAGATCCTAATAGGGAGATATTTTGGAAGTCTGTACGGTTGAAATTCACATCCATATACTATGATTTCAGTATGGTTCTAGTACAGATACCAATCGCCTGTTTTGGCCAAGTCAGACAGGTGAAGAATTCTCTGGAATTCTTCAATAATTCTTAGCTCTATTCTGCTACTGAGCATGCACACCACTGGGTGATAAAACTAATCAATGAAATCTTTAAATTTGAACTCAATGGATTTTTTCCTCACTAGTGAGGTCCATGAAGTCAATGATTGAGAATTTCCTTCCTGATCCAATTTCTGGAGAGCACATGAGAATCTGTCTAACTGAAAGAACAAGAACATGTACACTAGTACTCAAGAATATATGGACATGCCTTCTCTTAATAATTTGAAAATTTTCTCATGTATGTTGTCAACCAAAATTTGACTGAAATCAAACTGGACTGTAGATTTTTCTTCTATGGAGAAAATGGACAGAAAACCTAAGACAGGTTCATCTACCCATTCATCAGAAAAATATCCTAACATGTAACAAAGGGTGGAAATAATTTGGTTTTCCCTGACACAAAAGATGGAAGATGGATAGGGAGAGTTTTTCTTAGGAAACTGAGCATCTTATGGCATAAAGATTTCGACAATTTGGGATCTTTGGGGGGAGGAGAGTTTATGATAGAGATCATTCAGGACTTCGACAGAAAAAGGGCTTGCAAAGTAAATTGTGGGGATCTGTCACATATTATTGATCGATTTAGGGATAATGGTAAACAGGGTTTCACCAGACGAATATATGATGGCCCTTTGGCTTGAAAGATAATGAGCTTGACACTTAAGGGAAAATTCCGGGAAATGGAAGGTCTGGTGAAACATGTATAAGGGAAAATTGGACTCCTAGAATCTAATTTCATCACTTTGATCCAAGAAAATGCCCTTTAGCTAGAAGTGTAATTCAAAGATGTTGAATTCACACTTTTGCTCTGTAATTTTGCAGTATTTGTATGCCAGGGGAATATGTTCCAGGTCAACGGGAGGGGGAAGAAATGGATTTTCAGATGTTTCAATGGATTTGTCTTTGGAAGCTATGGCTAACAAAGATCTGAAGCTAAAAAAATGGATTACTGCAGTTACCCAAATTAATGGTGTCTATAGACAACGTATATTAGTGGCAGTTGGCTTGAAAATTGGGTTCCACGCGGTGTCGATAGTGTCTGGATATTCAAATAGTGTAGCAATGGTGAATAAGCGGGATTAAATAGTGCAGGTAGGTGTTTGTTATGGCGCAGGATGGTGACTAGATGAATAACGATCACGGGGAAAGTATTTATTGACAAACAGGTATGTGGGGTGTGGCGTGTGACATGAGTTTGTGGGGTACAGTGGTAGAATAAGGTGGTCGATTTTGGGTAGGTGGTTAAGCAGGATTCCAGAGGGGGGGGTAGGCAGTAACTGGATTTGAGCAGGGGGAGGAGGGCGGTCCGAAATGATGAGAGGTTGACATGTTATGTGGGGCCCACATCGGGGAAATCACTTTTCCAGACCCCCCACCACCGTTAAAGGAAGAAATCTCGGGGGAGGGGATCCAAAAAGCATTGATGGCCATTGATTTAGGTGTTTCTCGATGTCGTCGATAGAAGTAGAGCGCCTTTTAGTCGCATCACGGAAAATATTCACATCCATTGGAAACTTAGGATAAAATCATGTGGTGGCTTGTGCTAAGCTCCCTCTTTCTTACTTTTTCACCAAGGTGTTATTTCCTAGGCTAAAAAACACCAAATTAACTCAAATAAAAGGTATTTTAACAATATTTCTGCAATTTTAATTGAAATAGACAACACTAACTTAACTCCTAACCTAATCAACTAACACATTAATCCAATTTAGACTGTTGGATTAATTATTACTCTAACCTAACTAATTTGGCCAAGATTAGACTATTTGACCAAATTTATTCACTAACCTAACAACATAAATTTAAAAGGTTTGATCATGATTATACAGTATGAGTCAAACCAAGTTTATTGTCATGGGTTTTTAAATGTTCTCTTTTTTTTTATACCTCTTTTCATTTTATATTTTATCCTTTCTTTTCTTTTTCTTTTTTATTCTTCTTTTCTTTTGATTTTTTTTTCTTTTCTTTTCTTTTGGTAAATCATTTGCAGAATAAAATATTATTTGCAACACAATATGACTAGAGGAAGAAATTCCAATCACCAGGTGATCCTATGAAATATAGGGTTATAAAATTGTGTCATCTCATGATTTCAAAAGTTGTGGTCTGAAATTATGAGAATTACAACACCCTCTTGTGTGCTAGGTTTGGTGATGGTGTGGGAGGTCTTTCTCTTTAAGAATATAGCAAAGGATTGGTTGGGTTTTCTTCCCTTGTTGAGAAGGGTTTCCCAGGATACTTCTTGTGTTCTTGTGCATGGTTATTCTTCTTGTGATCTTGGTTTACTGCAGTAGTTATGGTTCAAGTAAAAGTTAAACAGAAAATTTAAAGAGAATGCATGAACCATATCTCATTGAAAATTCAACATGGTATCAGAGAAATTCTTGAAGGATACCACTTGCTCAAGATTGAAGGAAGATTGTGGTAACCTATAAAATTCTATACTCTTGCTTCTATTGCATATAAGGAAAGGGTCAGACCCTCTTTAAAAATTGATGTGGTAAAATTATTTAGGGTTGGTCGCAGGCCTACTAGCCTAGCCCAAACCCTGGTTAAAGGAGACTACATCAAAGAATAAATGCTTGAAAAACAACCAAGGTGTATGAGAGAGGATGCCGAAGCCTAGGAGGAGGGTCGACTATCCAAGTAATGTGGACACGGGTCTCTAAAGGATAATGCAGAAAATGAAACAACAACCTTAAAACCCCTGCCACTATAATGAGAAAAAGGCAAGACCCTTCTGAAGTAAATGTTGAAGCTCCCACAAGTCCTAGTTAAGGATTACCTCAGTATGAGGGCAATAGAAGAGTATTGTTTTCCTTTTTGCAGGTAGACTATGAGATGTTAAGGACTATGTAATCTTCCTATAGCAGGCCGAGAGATGTGGGAAAATCATTGTTCTAAGAGAGGAGGATTTAAAGGGACAAAACGAACACTCTAACACTCAGCCATTATACATCATCAAAGTCATCCATAGTTCAACAAACTTTGTCGACCATTAGGACAAGTTTTAAGGCAGAGATAAGGGCAGTTTTAGGGTCTGTTATGAGGCTCAAATTCAACATATTTGAAACTATGATGAAGGGAAAAATTGAAGCAGTTATAAGGGAGAATTGAAGGGAAGTATAAGGGATAATGTTGACTACATTCAATGTGCCTAGGATTTAATCGTGGAGAGTCTCAAAATGACAAGTCCAGAAACATGTATAACTTATGGTGATAAAACCAAGCTCGGTCCAATCACTAAATCATGCAATGACAAGTCTGATACGGCTAACAATCTTCTAGACATTTCAGACATATTTTAGATTTCATAGTATTGGCACACATGTCAGACATATGTGACCTTTGCATCAGAAAAATTGGTTGATATTATTATCTAAGAATTTTGTTTGCAACTTATGATAGTAACTACAGTTTCCCAAATAAATTGAGATTGGGAAAAAATCACTGACACTAAAAATGTTTTGAGTAGCAACAGGAGTTACAAAAGATAGTAAAAACAATGTGTTTGGAATTTCTTTGAAAGTCAACAGTGGACATGACCTTGATAAGATAAAACAATCATAGCAAGTTGGATCACCAACAGAAGGACAAAATTTCTAATATGTGATACTCTCATATTAGTTACAACAGTAAAGGTTGATGTAGACTTCGTTAGAGACTTGTATGGTACAAGTGACTACAAGGAAAACACACAAGGAATGTCATTGCTCATCATGACATTGACAAACAACAAGAACCTCCATTGGTGTACACTCTCAAGTATGCACTTGTATAAATATTATTTGCATCATTGTCATAAGGGTACTTGCAGGAGGAAGGAACCCTTGGTGCAATCATGGATCTAGAAGGATCTCAATGCATCTAGAGGAGAAACACACTAGAAGTGAAGACTCCAAGTTTGATTGTTTTAAATTATCATACATATAACCTACATTTCTAAGGTTACTGCATTACAAGTAGGTGTTGTAGCTGTAACAACAATCTTTAAAATGTTTTGATTCTAGAGATGTACTCATGAATCTCCACTAAGAGATATTCTTGTCTTGTTTCCTTTCGTTTTTTTTCTTGTTCTGGGAAGGTTAATGACAAAGGAAGATGATTATCCTTTAGACTTTGGAGGGAGTCACTTGACTCAGAAGGAGTCTAACTAATTCAGAAAGAGAGACAATACATTCTTCCTGTTTAGTAGTCCAGAGGGAGATAGCCATTTATATAGTTGATCCAGTTGTTCAAGTTGATATTCCCAGGGACTTTACAGTAGGCCATAAAAGGCTTGTCTAGGCTTGACAAACTTTGCAAGAGGAAGAAATACATGCAGTTGATGGAAGTATCGAGAAATATAAAAAAAGACTTGTAGTCAAAGGATTCTCACAAGAAAAGGGAGTAAACTATGATGAGACATATTGATCTAGTATCCCGATGCACTTCCATCTGTACTACCATCCATGAGTTGGAAACTACATCAGATAGACATATTCTTGATGAATTTTGGGTTTCAAAAAGAGTGTTGCTGATCCAAACCTATACATTATTGGTGACGAGAGCCTGATTTTGATGACTTATTCAAGAAGTCTAGTTGTTGGATACAAGCAATATTTGACTTTTGATTTCGAGATAAAGGATTTGGGTATGATACACTACTTCTTGGGACAAGAAGTATGGAAAAATACCAATGAGACTTTTCCTGAGTCAAGGAAAATATACAGTGGGGATATTAAAGAATTTTAGTATGACTAAATGAAAATCCATGCCTACATCGATGATGATGAATTTGAAATGATGATGATTCAAATGATATTGTTCCACAATTTATTGGATCATTGATGTATCTGGTTAAAACCAGACTCGATATATGTTATGCAGTGAATGTACTTAGCCAATACATGATTCATCCGAGATGGACTCACTGGACAAGAAACGACACATGTATTGAGATATCTACGAGGCACAGTTAGATATGGCCTGAGATATGCCTCTAGTGTAGACTTGATTTTGCAGGGATATGCAGAATAGACAAAAAGTACAGTGGACCGGAAGAGCACATCCGGTTGTTGTTTTACCGTGAAGTTTGTCGTGGTTTGTTGGTGTAACAGGAAACAAAGCTTTGTGGCCTTGAAGTACCATAGAAGCAGTGTATATAGCATTGAGTGTGCGAAGCAATGTGGCTTCACAAGCTTCTAACATATTTACTTGATCATGAGATGGATTCTATGATTATAACTATTGTGTGAAGCTATTTGAGAACCTTGTGTTTTATTATAGATCGAAACACGTTTAGATAAAATATCATTTTTTAGAGACATGATGCAGAGGAAACTAGTACATGTGCAATACCTTCCTAAACATGAGAAGATTGCATATATCTTCACGAAACTGGTTTGGTGAAGAATCTCTCTAGCTGAGAGGGAGTGTTGATGACTCCAGGCAAGACAAATTTTGAGTACTTTTGTATGAGACTTAGCCTAAAGCAGAATGCATCCCTAGTTGAGAGGGAGTGTTGATTATTATAGTTGTTTGAGACATCCTCCAGGACACATACCTGAGAGAGCCCATGAGTTGGGTGTGTGGTTCCTATATGAGACAGAACTGGAACATTGTGTTGGCCTCCTCCTTACAGAGAGTTGATATGAACTCTAGATGATTCTCCTCTGTAACACAGTGATAAAGAAGATATGTTGAGTTGGACATGCCCGTGGTTGAACATATGTGAACGTGTGAAATCCCATGAGCTGGGTGTATAGTTCTGAGACAGAAATGAAATGATGTATTAGCCTTCTCTGAGCAGAGAGTTGATATGATGAACTCCAGATGACCCTCCTGTGTAATGTAGTGAGAAAGAAGAATTGTTGAGTTGGACATGCCTCTGGATGAGCACAAGTGAACATGATCCTAGTGGTTGAGCACTAGTGAGTGTGGTTCTCCTATGAGATAGAGAGATATCCCTCTGGCTGAGCATAGATGGATGTGCCCCTAGTGGCTGAGCACTAGTGGGTGTATAATATCCCTTTCTATATTGTTCAAGAGTCATACTTACCTGTAACCCTAATTGTTATGTAAAGGGTACAAGTCAGCCCCACTTTAATGTAAAAGATAATTAATGTAAAATATAATTAATATGGTAATTATTAATTATATTTTGAGTTATTGAGATCGGAACTATTGTGCCAATAGACACATCATTACAGGAAGCACAACGGTTACGTTTAGACATTGGCCCTATTAATTTTTCTTCTTCAACCTGAAGCAACAACAAATTACAGGAAGAAAAACGGTTACGTTTAGACAACGGATTCTATTGATCACTATAGACAAAACATCTACAAGTTAAATTCAAAATGTTTGAACGTGAATTAAGAATTGTAATGAGCTCATAGCCCTTACCGCTTCTCTGAATAGAGTTGAAACGCGAGACATCAGTTCATTTCATTGTGAGGGAGTTTCAATACAATCTGTACATGTTGTGCTGTAAAATAAAGAGATAATTAGATCCAAAATATAGAGAAACGAATACACAAAACTGAAGGTCAGAATAGCCTCCAAAAATAGCACAACAGAAAAAATGAATGTGAGAACATACCATGACATATAAGTGTATAACCAACTCATACATCCTCTCTTTGGTAGCAACACCAACATCTGGGAAGGATTTTATCGGAGCAATGCAGAATTCTTCCCCGACAACGTTTTCGACTGACTTTCTATCAGATTTTGAAAGATCTTCCGGCAACCAAAATTTAATCGGATTCCCCTTCTCCATCTGTGGATCTGTCGTCGACTCTGACATTCTTTTCCTGGAAAGCTAGCTCACAAAATGTCAGCTAGTGCTTAAAAAAGAAAGAATAAATGAAAGAAAATCGACCTCGACTGCGTTCTTCTTGTAGTGCCTTGGGACACCCTTTATAACACAAATTCTTCTCTCCTTCTCCAAATTGGTAGGAAGTGGTGAATTTGAAGGTTGGATTGAAGTTTATAACAGGTTATGATATATATATATATATATATCCAAACACTCAGAAACTCAGTGGACCCAGAAATCAATCGGTCCCAGAAACCCTACTACTACGCAGGATTGGAGTAAACCCTAAAAATATATATATCTGACTCTCGTCCCATCAGTTGCCTACGAGAAGTGTTCTCTGACATGTGCGATATATGATACGGGCCCACCACAACGCACATTGGATTACGTGGACGACATTTGATTCATTTGTGAGCGTAATTAAGTCATACATCCTACATGCTATGACGACACAAAACAACGTAAAGCATATTGGCGTAAATATCAGCGAAGAGATTTCGAAAAAAAAAGCACAAAAGTAAGGCAAAGATGTAGATTGCTTCAAAATATAATAATGTATGCATGCCCCACTTATAGAATCAATATATTCTACATATTTCAAGGAAATCAATACCTTGGTCCAATTATTGAAGAAGTGGAATCAATATTTTTGGGGGTAAGGAGACCATTATCCACAATGATCAAAAACATCTATATTCATTGTTGATTTAGAGTAAGCTTGAGTGATAAAGACACTTTAAATGGATGGAATTTGTACAATAGTTTAATTTAGTGATTATATATAAGAAGGGCATTGTGAACATGTTGGTTGATTTTTTATGACATTCACCAACACCAGAAACGATAGCTTTTAGGACCATTATGCACATGGATCCATTTTCTAATGATGATTATCAAACGAAACATGTAGAAGATGATGACATCAAGGGAGTGTGACACCACATGTAGAGTCAAATTGAATAATAAGACATTGATTACCATCTCCAAGATGTATTTTTTGATATTATGGTAGCTGCGGGAGGTATTTACCTCCACGTGTAAACATGACGAGAATAGAATACTCAGGGAAGCAAGAAGAAACCCTAATGAGTTGGCTAATAACCCTAGAAGACATGTTGGCTCAAAAGGATAACTTGTATTAGGTTATTAGCCTCCAAGAGAAGAAGTCGGCCAGAAGAAATAATATACACTGAACAGAGAGATACCCAGAATGAGAAGTTGGCCTAGGCAGTTAGCCAGAATTACTATAAATACAGGAGGCCAGTCTTCACTTTGGCAAGCAGTTTCAGAATTGCAAAGCAGCACTTGTGCGCACTACAGTGCCCAGCTTTGTGTGCAGGTTTGGAGGAGAGCTGCCATTGCAGCTGCTGCAACTAGCAGATCACGTTTGGCTTAGACTATCTCTGGGTTAGGGTTTGGATTATCTGATTAGCTCTTGTTGGTGCGCTATCCTTGGGGAAAGGTGCACTACCCTTTGTTTGGCTATCTAGCCTAGGGTTTGCTTCTAGAGTGATTCTCTGTCAAGGTTAAGGTTCTCGGAGGGTGGCTTCGGCCTATGGTTGGGTGAAAATAGTGATATTGTCTAACATCCATTATATTCTAACAGGTTATGGGCCCACACCTCCTTCATTCAGTCTAACCGCTGGAAGGAAACATAGTCGTAAGGATATTAATCTAGTTGAAGAACTAGCACTAGGGTTTCTAGTAGGAGCAGTCACCATAGTGCTGCAGCTAGGGTTACTAGCAGGTACAGTTGCGGAAACCTTAATCCTCTCGTTGAGGCACCTTAAGTGAAGGGATTGACCTAATTTCTCCCTAGCGTAGCGCGTCTCCTGATACTCTCAGCAAGCCAAGACGTCAAGTTTGAGTTTTTTGTCAGATCTAGGGTTGACCAAGTCAAAGTAGCCATGACTTACTCTATGATGTCAGGAAACAAGTTAGATGGAGATTCTAACTTCAGAGCATGGAAGACAAGGATTGACCTCATCCTTGCCAAGAATAAAGTGTTGGATATCGTGAAAGGAAAGATCGTGTAACCAGATTTTGAAGAAGGAAAAGAGAAGGAACCACAGAACGTTGCAGTTATGGAGAAGTTCAAAGACGGTGACATCAATGCTATGAGTATCATAGTGGAATCTATAAAATACCACTCGATACCCTACATCTCCCATCTTGATTCATCGAAAAAGTTGTACGATGCACTAACAAATATCTTCTCAGCCAGAAACATTGGACAAATAATGATTCTGAAGAATGAGCTCCGTGACATGAAGATGAATGATGATGACAACATAACATCATACTTTGTGAGAATCTCTCAGTTAAGAGATCAACTACAAGCTATTGAAGGAATCATTTCAAAGAAGGAATTGGTAAACATAGTACTCAATGGTCTTCCCAAGATGTGGGATGCATTTGTCGCAAGCATGAACACAAGGAAGGAGTATCCTACATTTGAAGAACTTTGGACTTGCTGTGCTCAAGAAGAATCCAGGATCAGTGCAAAAGAGAAACTCCAAAAGAAGTACGATGATCAAGCCTTCACAACAAGATTCAAGAATTTTAGGAACAAAAGGAAGTTTGGTTCAAAGAGGAAGACAAATCAAGAGAAATATATTTCAGAAATACAATGCTTCAAACTGTCGAAAGTATGGCCACTACAAGAATCATTGTCTCGAGCTAAAGAAAAGGAAGGAGAAACACGAAGCATTAGTTGCCGAAGAAAAGGAACCTACAAAGAAGACTAAGCAGGATGAAATAGACTTCTTCTTCTGAAGGTAACAATACTCTTCTTATTTCTTGTACATATATTATTTGCATAGTCTCTGTACATATCTTGTATATCTATCTCTTAGAAGATAATATGTTCCAAGAAGAACTATACTTATGGAAGAACAACAAGATAAGGATTGCTATCATTATACAAGTCAAATAATACACATGAAAGGATGAAATACATCAAACAAATCATGTGGAAGTTATTACAAGATAAGTCGAAATCAGAATCAATCATGAAGAGACTTAGAAGAAGCAAAGACAGAAAAAAGTCAGCAATCAAAAGAATATTGGAGAAAGACTTATGATGTTTTCTTCTGAAGACAATAAGACAAAAGCGTGGACTCTGTTAGACGGAGGGAGCCGATTATATGCACTCATACATGAATCAAGGATTAGGATGGAGATAATCCTATGATCCATTGAAGATTATGAAGTATATATCCATGGTAGCAGCCATGGAAGACAATACGTGTTCAGTTCCACCTCAGAAGAAGTCTTCTTCAAAGAGAAACCTTAAAGTATTCCTGGTTCTCCATCCACATCCATGATTCTATAATGAAAGGAAGAAGTGTAATCTTTAGGGCATGGAATCTATAAGAAACTCCATGGACCCAAGAGCTAAGGAAAACATCAAGAAGAACATGAAGATTCCAAGAAAGGAAGAGAAGCCAGAACAACCAATCATTAAGAAGCACAAGATTACCAGCCTGATATGAACTCACTAAAGAAATCAAGCAGAGGAACTAAAAGTTGTGATGAAGAACAGTGTATATATGTAAGCATTGCAAGATCCAAAACTAGAGGTTCTCCCAGATGGAGGGAGAAGACTATGATGATTACTTGTTCCAGTAAACCAAACATACCTCTACATATCATCCGCGATATCCATGGGTTGGAGCTCTACATCAGATGAATGCAAAGACTGTTCTCCAGAGCAATTGAACAAAAAGCGTATGAAGAGAAACCTCAAGGCTTTGAGGTATACCAGAAAGAGACCCTTGTATGCAGATAGAAGAAGACAACTTGGTGGAGAACCTCCAATGCACATCAGAAGCGTGGTGAAGATAACAAAGATATTGTATCAATATGATTACTCAGAAGATCAGATCTCATGATGACAAAAGAAGTGCCACATGGATATGTTCCAGTTTTCCAACAATGATATACTTTATTGATCAAAGCTACATGAAGCCTTCAGAGAAGACCAGTGTTCCAGACTGAATTACGTTTGAAATCAAACATTACATTATCCATGATGAAGTCCAGAAAGGAGAAAGTGGTTCTCCAATACATATCTCCACAGATGAGCAGGTAAGCAGACATTTTGATAAAGATTATGTTCAAGATGAAAGAGTTTGTGTACTCAAGCTGGAGCTCATGGAGACGACTTCCTTATTGAAAAAGGAAGATATGACTCCTAGGTTGGGAGGGAGAACTGATGTATTATTAATTGATGGTTATGATGAGCAGATTTTTTCCAGTTCGGAAACTGGATTGAGACTTCTGACAGACAGACATTTTCCAGTTCAGAAAATGGTCCAGATTGTTGATGTACCATAGACAACGACTTCCCATTGTGGTTAGAATGGAGAGTAGTCTAGGGAAGCCTCTCTTCTTGAGGGTTATTCAAGAAGACTGGCCCGCCTCACCGGACAACGACTTCCCATTGTGGTTAACATGGGTAGTGGTCTGTTTTGGAGGTTGGTGCAGGACAAACATTTCCTCTTGTGGTTAACATGGGAAATGGTCTGGACAGTCTTTCATTAGGGCGGATTCATTCTCTCCAGGTTTCACTTTGTTTAGTGCTGGAGGAATGGTCCAGGTTCAACAATCAGGGATAGACATTCCTTAGGGAAAACTCATTCTCTCCAAGTTACACTTTGTCTAGTGTCAGAAGAATGGCCTAGGGTGGGGAATGGTCCAGGCTCATAAATTGAGACAGTTATTCTTCCTTGCTTGAGAATAATAGTCCAGATAGATCATCATTGATGTTTTACCTTCTGAGGGCATATGCTCTTCCAAGATCTCACAGATGTGAGTGGAAGAATGGCCCAAATGATTCAGTTTATATCATAACATTGTTTCTATGCAGGTTGATATCAGATGATTTTTATGAAGATTGTATGTCTCTGAAACAATAGATGTATACTACTGTGGTGAATGTGTTTCACTGTTTGTGACTATACGTCACTGATCAAGTACCTGTGTGCTACTTGGTGTGGTAGTGTACCACTGGATTGTAGTTGTGTACTACTATGGATAGACACAATTGTGTTCTATTGAATGATATTGTTCTGATTGCCTTGAAGACTATTAGTAGTGTTGAAAATGATTATCAACTAGATGGATGATCAATGAACAGAGATTTCCCAGACAGAAAATGGTTCAGAACATTTATTCTTCTAGATTAGAAGAATGGCTCTTGTGTCACTCTGTGCAGTGAGCATCATGTATGATTACTCAGATAGAGTATGGTTCTGAGAGATGATGCAACTGATGACACTGATAGTGATGATGGTGCTCATGATCTAATCATGAGATAGTCTAGATGACTATGTTGATGCTACCGGGTGAATGGTATGTTTTTGCTCAAGACCATTACCTGTAATACCTCCCTAGCTAGGAGAGAGTGTTGATATTATGGTAGTTGCGAGAGGTATTTACCTCCACATGTAAACTTGACAAGAATAGAATACTCTGGGAAGCAAGAAGAAACCCTAATGAGTTGGCTAATAACCCTAGAAGACATGTCGGCTCAAAAGGATAACTTGTATTAGGTTATTAGCCTCCAAGAGAAGAAGTCGGCCAGGAGAAATAATATATACTGAACAAAAAGATACCCAGAATGAGAAGTCGGCCCAGGCAGTTAGCTAGAATTACTATAAATACAGGAGGCCAGTCTTCATTCTGGCAAGTAGTCTCATAATTGCATAGCAGCACTTGTGCGCACTGCAGTGCCCAGTTTTTTGTTCAGGTTTGGAGGAGAGCTACCATTGCAGCTGCTACAACTAGCAGATCACGTTTGGCTTGGACTATATCTTGGTTAGGGTTTGGACTATCTGATCATCTCTTGTTGGTGTGCTATCCTTGGGGAAAGGTGCTCTACCCTTTGTTTGGCTATCTAGCCTAGGGTTTTCTTCCGGAGTGATTCTCTGTCAAGGTTAAGGTGCTCAGAGGGTGGCTTCGTCCTATGGTTGGGTGACAATAGTGATATTGTCAATGGTAAAACGAGCACATCCATTATATTCTAACAATATTATTGTACAATATGGTGAATTCTAGTGTGTTAAATAGAGAAGGAGTACAATAGATAAGGGACAATCACATATCCAAGCTTCTTGGTCACTTTGGTGTTAGAAATACTATGTATAACTTGTAGAGGGATGATTATCGGTTCAAGATGCAATAAAAAGTAGCTAGGTTTATTAATGGTTACATTTATGTTGTACTAATAAGTCAAGAAACATGATGAACATAGTCACCAACTTAATGAGAACTCTACAGAGTTGTCATTTTTGGGGGGGTTAAGTTTTTTACCTTGTTTTTAAAAATGGTGCTACCGGTAGCACCCCACTCCATTTTTAGGTGGTTTTTTGATATTTTAAATTTTCTGATACATAAGATTTCCACTTTGTTTTTTTAAATGCTCGTTTTTTCATTTTTTTTTCAATTTTTTCAATTTTTTTTTCTCAACGATGTTTTTTCATCTATTTTCAAACTTTTCAATTTTATTTTTATTCAATCTCTTTTTAATCACATTTCCATGCTTCATCCAATGTTAAAAATGTTGTACACCATTTATTTTTTTGAAATTAAGATTTTTTTGAAATTAAGATTTTTTTGAAATTAAGATTTTTCGTATAATTATCAATCCTTAATTAAGTTATGGTTCCATACATTTTAAATAGTGGAAAATATCATTTTTAACACACTTTTTTTTACCTTACTTCAATAAATAGAAAATAAGTGTTGTTAAATAACAATATTTTTAAATATTTAGAAAAAAATATATAATTCTTTTTTTTTATCAATTAAAAACTAAAATAAATAAGAAAACAAACAAAATTGAAATTAAAAAAACAAAAACAT
>ML778856.1:362464-377086 GCA_009831015.1 Picea engelmannii | reverse complement strand
ATTTTGAGGTTTTGGTTTTAATGGTACCAAGTGATAAAAATATGATTTAAAATGATCTCAAAATTTAACGTTTTGAAAAGAAAAAAAAAATCAAAAACATCTTATTTGTTTTTAGGTGTTGATTTTAAGGTTTTTCTGAGCTACTGTCTAAGTTTTGAAACCCATGTTTGAAAAATGTTATAATTTTCACCTTGTTTTAAAAAATGGTGCTACTGGTAGCACCACTTTTTGATTTGGGGGTTGATTTGGATGTTTTTTATGCAAAAATATGGGTTTTTTGGGCCAGAGTTCTCGTTTTGAGGTCACAGTTCTCGTTAAGTTGGTAACTATGTTGATGAAAGGACTATATAATCCACTCCAAGTACCTTGGATGATGACACATGGCCTTCGTAGGCCCTCCTTCATCCTTTGGAGGCTTGACGTCACCAAATGTGTTTCCTTGTCATGGCCATTTTGCATGATTTATTATTATAGAGGCTATTTTGAGGGGCTACCCCACTTCTAGCATTGATTCTTATATTTTTACTCAATTATGTGGAAAAATAGTGCTTGGTTACCTCATATAAATAGAAGGACCACTCAAATCATTTTTTCATCTTCAAAATGCCTCACAAGTGTGTGTGTGTGTGTGTGTGTGTGTGTGTGTGTGAGAGAGAGAGAGAGAGAGAGAGAGAGTTATCTATAAAAAGTTCTCTCTACTCTTCTTCGTCTCTTGGAATGTAGTGCACACCTCTTGGAGTAAGGATTTTGTGGATGCTATTCAATTTTGGATGGATAAATGTTGCAACTAGGGTTTCTCTTTGCATAGCAACTTGGATAGGTAAGTGATATTATTCAAGTTTATTTGTTTGTTCATGGAATAATGTGATAATTTATTTCTTGTTTCATGTTGCTTTGTTATAATAAATCCCTAGGAAGGAAACATACGGGCTTACTTCCTTCCATACCTTTAATTGTCCAAATTTGAGAAAACATTTAGAGACCTAGTTCTAAGGTCCATAAGTGGTTTCACCCTAGGACTAGTCTCTTGCTAGATTCAACGACCTAATTTCCAAGAGGAGTTTCACCTTAGGATTTTTACTTTAGTCAATTCGATCCTTGAATTAGACATTCTAGAAAAAGGAAAATGACACCTAGGATCTATAAGGGTTTGCATCCTAGGGATTTTTCTCTTGTAGGTTTTGATTCTAAGGTCCAAGAAGGGTTTCATCTTAGGGTTCAAAGATTTATCCTTCTTGAATATCTAATTCATCTTTCAAAGTGTTGATTGACTCCATTTCCCAAAGATGTAGACATAACTAGTCTTATTGTTTGTGATGCTTACACTCTCAACAACTCTCAAAACTTTAACTTAAATTATCTTTTATGACATCATTGGAATGCTAATTGTACATCAACTCTTTTCAATTTCATTGGATAAATTTATGCTATCATAAAGTAAATAATACATCCATTAGGGGTGCAATTTGTTGTTGAAAACTACTTAATATTGTGACTAAAACCACTCAAAATTATTGTCTAGCAATTGGATATTGTTACCCTTGTTGTATGCTAAATTCTAAGAGTCAATTGCTAATTTTCTGGGTTGCTTTTCCTATTTTTGTTATAAAATACTATTTGTTGATAGATATTGGTTTACTGTTGCAATTTTACAACAACAATTGGTTTTATTTGCTATCTATTGTCTAAAGGTGATTGATATGCTATATGAATTGGAAATTGATGACCTAGCTTAAGAATTTAAGTGTCCAAGATAGGGAGTTGTAGGCTTGGCTAATATTGCTACTTGATCCCTTGAGGTCACTAAGGAAGCCTCCCTTGTGTTTGACCTATTTCCTTCACTAAAACAAGGGAAGTATTTACTTAGGTGGCAGTGGTAGATCCCTCCAATTGTTCCACAAGGTTGGGATCTTGTGGAGGTATTTTCACAAGTATGAATCATGTGATAGCGGGACCATTGTGTAAGGGATCACAAAGTGTCAATTCGATGGGATGTTTGACCTCACAATGTAGAGGCACCCCTATAAATGAAGTGAAGATGTATCTATACTCATGTGCAACCTTGTCCACTTGCTTCTACTATGTAGAGAGACCTTGTGTTGAAGTTGTGGCGATCATAGTGACCTTTCATTCACCTTATAATCGAACCATTAAGAGGAAAAACTTTCCAATATGAGAGATTTCCTTTTGGCATATTTTATTGAGATTAATGAAATTTTAGTAATTATAACTGCCTCTGGTACCTTGTATGGATTACTTCCCAAGGTAACAATGACTATACAAGGCTAGGAATCATAAACAACATGACTTTTTCACATACAAGGTTGTCCTAAAATAACATCACAATATTCAAGTGGGGAAACATCACACAGTACCTCATCTTTGAAGTGATTGATTTCGTAGGACAAGTGACATTGTTGGATGATGTGAAGGTCTCGTCCCTTACTCAACCAAATGATGGTATATGCTTGGCGTGTGGAATTATCAACAACTTCAATATTTTATGAATTTGGATGACATCACGTTCTTTTGTCTCCCATTTTCAACAATGAAATGTAGTGGGGTACCCTTCACTCACATTTATGAATGGAAGAGGTGATTCCCCTACTCAAGCTCCTCTAACTCATCTGGTTGGATATTTGTGGTTGCGATGGTAGCACTAGGTTCTACATCGATAATTTCATTTCCACTATCTTGTTATGATTCAAATCCTGAGTCACGGTCTAACTCTTTTTCTTTAAGATTGGCCAACAATGAATGTTTCAAGTGGAATTCATTGGTGTTGTGCTAGGGAATTTTGTGTAACTCACACTACTTTCCATTGTCCTTTTTCAACTTTTTGTTACTCTTATTTTCATGTGTCTTGGATTGGTTATATTGAGATTGGGTCTTCTTTCTCTATTCCTTCTTCTGTGAGTTAGGGGAACCATTACCATTCTTCTATTGTGGCATATTTTTAGACCCAAACTCTTTCTTATTCCACTTCTTAAATTGTTCTCACTTGTAGTTTAATATTTTAGTTAAATTTTTCTTCAATTTCTACATACATATGAATTAAAAAAATTCTTCCCTTGCTAGGAAATTAGCTAGTTTCCCTAGTTTCTTCTCTTAAGTTGTGGGGAACAATTTGAATACCTATTGAAGGAAAATGAACTGGTAGGTTAGAAATAAAAAACATAGGAAAACAATTACAAATCCAACCCCTCATCTACAGTTTTTCAACGTCTTTGTACTTATTTAATTTTAATAATTACTCACAGACATCGTGGTTACATTTTATTTTGGTTTTCAAATCAAAATTTCATTTTTTAATCCACAATTTCATCTTACTAACCAAGTAACCAATTGAATCTCTTTTCACACATATAAATTATGCATCTCATCACGAAATTAAACCCCACTCCTCTAGGTTGTGTATTATAGTTTTCTCTCATTTATTTTCTTTATTAAACTTAATACATGTGGAAATTTAATGACAAAATCAACAAGATAATATTCTGTCATACACTTAGCAACCTAGAGATAACTGTATTGCATGAACTTTGAAATTTCTAAAACCCACATTCAAAAATTACCATAAGAAAAAATACACATTGCTAAGAAATTTATGCAGCAGAATAAACTCAATGAACAACATTCAATGAACCATGAATAACTCAGAAATTTAGGAAATGCCAAGGAAAACTCCAATGTGGTGAAACCCAATGAGAGAGAAAGATTTATTATTCAGCTTCAGGAAAGTACATATCAACAACAATAACACAATTTCCAGCCAAGAGAAAAACCACTTACAGAACCCAAAATTGTCCTAAAATTCTTCCTCGAAAAACATGCCAAGTTTGTACTGTTGTATGGCCCACCCAGAAAATATACACCTCGAAATCCATGAAAACAGTCTGTTGTACAAACTGTTTTGTACGTCCCAGGAGCAAGAAAAAATGCTCAAAATTGCCTCGAAAACCATGTGAATGCTGCCTTGATTTCCATGCCCTCTTCCCCTTGTTGTATGGACTGTACAAACTGTACAGATCTGTACAGTACGACCTCTAACAACATAAAAATGACCCATCACTCAAATATAAATTCCTCCTTGGGATTTGTGCCCTAGATTTCTTCCCCTCCTTGCTACCCTCTTTCCTCTCTCAAGCTTACTTAGAAAATCCCTCAAACTTCGTCTCTGAATGTGTCTTGCACACTACCCAATGCATTCTTTCATAAAATCTGAAGATGAACTTTTCCCTCCGAAGTGTTATATTCTTTGCACAACTAGAAGTTTGGGCATGTGTTACCTTTTTACTGGTTTTCGTGTCTGTTTTCGGGTGGTTTTTGGGCTCATGGTTTTTGTCGATGGTTTTCTATTTTTGGTTCAAAAATTAGGGTTGTTGGCTAATACGGGTTATTGGATTAGGGTTTTGAATGTTACGATATCCTATATGTATATTTTATTGTAAACAATGTATGATGAGATTTATAATAGAATATGTTGGTTTTCCCGATTTGGGTTTCCAGGGGAAAAATCTTTGTGTAATGTGTCTATTTTCCATTGTATCTTTTCTGTTCTTTTATTGAAAATTTGTTTGCAGTAAATAATTGTGCAAGGTCAAAATCTACATTTGGTATCAGAACAATTATTGGCTTCAGGGGGATGCCTTTGTGGTTAGAAGTTTGGCTCGAGACTGTGATAAGCCTCGTTATAGTGGGAGATTTGTTGTATTGAGTCATCAAGTGAAAAGAAATGATGAGCAGTTCGAAAATAGAGATCGATAAATTTAATGGGAAAAGTTTTGATTTGTGGAAAATCAAGATGGAAGATCTGTTGGTGGACAAAGATCAGTGGATCATGGTGGATCTAGGTACTGCACCTACGAGAACGTCAATAGATGACTGGAAAAAGTTGGATTGAAAGGATAAGAGCACAATCTGATTGTTTATCTCAGATTATTATTGGATGTGTCAGAGGAAGCTACAATCAAGGAGTTATAAAATAAGTTGGGGAAATTGTATCAGTCTAAGCCCCTGGTAAATAAATGTTTCCTGCGAAACAATTTATATAACCCGAGGATGAAAAATGGAGACTCTGTGATAGAGCATCTGAATGCTTTCAATACTGTGGTAAGTCAATTATTATATGCTAAAATTTCATATGAAGATAAGTGTATATTTTTACTGTGCTCTTTACCAAACTCGTGGGATAGTCTGGTTGTGGACATAGGTAGTAATACAACTACCTTGAGTTTTGATGATGTGGTCTCATCCTTTTTGTCAGAGGACATGAGACAAAATAACATGTGAAAAAGAAGGGCACTTCAAGAAGCAATGTATATCCAAAAGCGTTGATAAAGTGAAGCGATTTGAAGGTGCTCCCACTACAGAAGAAAATACCTCCAAGGAAGAAGGAGGGTATGTGTACTTGACTTATTCAAGCACGCATGTAAATCATGAGGCATGATTGGTTGACTCGAGTGCATCCTTTCATATGACTCCCCACAGGGAGTGGTTCTATGAATATGAAAGGTATGATGGATGTAATGTTTTCCTAGGTGATGAATCGACAACCAGAATCATATGACGAGGAAGATTTAAGTTTATGTTCATATATGGAAGGATTATAAAACTTCTTTGTGTTCTACACATCCCAGGATTGGCCATAAATTTGATTTCTATAAGAAAAATGGACGATACAGGGGTAAAACAAGTATTTGAGAAAGAAACCTGTAGGATGGTTCGATACTAAGAACATAGAGAGGGTTAATATACTAACCTCCTCCATGAATCTATGTTGTCCACTTGGCTCTATAGGGCCATAACGTGTCTGTCTATAGCTTGAGCATCTGCGAGTTTCACATGGACAATTGTTATGTCCATGTTGCCTCTCCTCATTGTACTCTCCTGTGCATTTTGAAGATCCAACCCCTATATAAATGTCACTAGGAGGCACCTCGTGCCGAGATAGTGAAACAAAGATGTTATGTTGCACTAGGATATGAATAAATGATGAAATGGATAGTAGTATTTGTTGCAAGGTCTCTGCAACAGGAGGATGTTGGGTATGAGGTCAAGCCTTCACCTGGGAGAACAAGGACCTAACACGGGGTCATTCCTGGCATGCTCTCGGTCCTATGCAGACCCTTCACCCACCCCATCAAATTCACCAATGTCAAATTAGATGACATGCTTACCCAAAATAAACTCATCCCATAATTTTCTCATAAAATATAAGGGCATCTCCCTGTTATTGCAGGGAGGTTTATCAAAAACTATATACCACCTATCCATCCAATTTTGACTAATTTGGGGATGGATACACCAGTGAATGCAAATTCATTTCTTGGTCAATGGTAGTTCTTGTCCATTTCTAGGATCCATAAAAATAGGCAATATTTGTTGTTTTGAAATGCCTAGTTCTTTGACTTGGTTTATGTCCAAACCAATGCTATAGTACTCATACATTCTTGCCCTATTATCATAAATACAGGTCAAATTGAGTGTTTACATTGGGTGGTTGTGGTGGGTTGGGGTTTTGATCTTCATGGTTTTATTCTAAGTGGTTTACATTGTCTTGAGGTTCCATTATATTACATATTCTACAATTCAAAAGCCATGGCATGTAAATTAGGTTGGTTTTTAAATTAAAATACAAAATTACAATTTTTTTTAATTTAGATTCTTGGGAGAAAAATACTAAATTGGAAATGACTAAATTGGGTCAAAAGTAAGATAAATAAAACATACCTAAACATGGTGGCAAGATCCTCCCTTCTTTGCTCATTTATAGATCCTCTCTCTGTGTTCAATGAGAGTCAAAACGTGAGTGTGATTTGTGCACAATGAGCAAAAATCACACTCGCGACCCTTTAAAAAAGTTTAATAGAAGGAACATGCACACTTTCCTACCCCTAAACCTACGTGGAAATCCTCGTGGAGGTTAGACCACTTCCAAAACTATAGGTTTAGGAACATTTGTGCATTCCTAAGAACGCACATGCATTCGTGCGATTGCACGTTCCCGCTGATCCGCTTGCCACTTTTTCGGCCAAAAAATTCTTGCACTCACCCGAAGCTTATTTTTAGGAGGGATGAATTGCAATATACCTTTTGTATATTACAATGCCATTAATTATTAATTAAATCATTAATTTAATAATTACTACTTTTAATATAAAGTCACATCTTTTTTTGTAGATTTGAATAAGACAACGAATCATTTTTTATTAAATATTAAATATATATTTTATATATATCAAGTCTCAAGCTTCCATGTATGTGGTGAAGAAGATTCAAGATCTCAATCAACAATTGGATCAGGTCTTCATACAAATTCTAATACCATGTTTGAAAAAATAGGGTATCTACACATAGGTGGAACACTTAAGAAACCAATAAAAAAATAGATCAAATATCGATACACTAGTGTATTTCATGGTTGAAACCATCAAATATGGAAACAATCCATGGGCCCAACTAATGGGACCACTTGAATTAATATATGAATGCAAAAGGAAAAAAAAAATCATAAGATTTCTTCACAATCGATCATCATCAAATGACCCTCCATGCTCTTTTAATAGAAACCATGGACCATAGATCAATATAATCGTTAGTATTTAGGAGAATATGAATCTTTGACATATCGCTTGTGGAAATTGAAGTTGGGTGGGGAGGATAACACTTGTCATCTTAACTGCCAAAGAAAGACCTAATAGACATTTTTTTTTCGAGGTAAGAATTTGCGAGAAACCCTCAAGTACTTTTCCACTTCGTGGATGGTAAACAGGGTAAATCGTCGTCCCTGATTACAGGACCTAACCCCCAGGGGGAAATAGATTCAAACCTGTGACCTCGTTGTTGGGGATAGCTTCACGTATGACTCAAAACCACTTAAGCTAACCCTTGAGGCTAAAACCTAATTGAAAATTATTATTATTATATAATCATTATTAATCATAAATTATAATAAGATTATTAACTTTTAACAACAATTATAATTAATATTTTTTTAAACGATTATAATAATCATACTAATATTTATTAATTTTTCATTATAATTAAAAAATTTAGTGGTAAAAGAAACATTATTATAATACTTTCGCAATGCAAAATTGATGCTCGATATGTGTTCATGTCGATAGATACAACACTGACATGACTCTAGCACAACATAATCACGATGCAAGATTCTCACCATTACTTTAACGATGCAAGATTTTGGAAATGGGATTTGGGAGTTTAGATGAGATTTAGATTACCAAAATTTACATTGGCCCATGACAATAAACAACATTACACATATTGTAGTAGTGTACCTTCATTTTCTTCAATATTATTTATAAATGGGATATAGTAAATTCAATACTTGATATTATTATTATATTATATTTAGTAGGAGTGTTCATATTCAATGCACATTTTTTGCATGATTAGAAACACATATAAAAATGAATAATTTAAGTGTATCTCCGTACATTTTTTTTAATTAAGAACATCAAACCCACATACACTATAGTTTTTATTTGGATTTGGGATAGAAAAGAATTAGCTAACCCTTCTTCATTAAACTTCTTAACGTCTTTGAGAGGACGGGCCCACTGTGAGGCACATTTGATTATGCGGTCGACATTTGATTCATCTGCGAGCCTAATTAAGGCATTGCAATTAAATGGAACATCCCACATGCTCTTACGACACAAAACAACGTGAAGCATATTGGCGTAAATATCAGCAAAGAGATTTTGAAGAAAAGGCACCAAAGTAAGGCACATTTCAATGTTGTGTTGCTCATTATGATTGAAGAAAGGTTAAGAAGAAGTCACAAATCACTGAAATGGAAGATGAATGATTAAATATGGTAAATATTTTATCATGAATGCATATAAAGGTAAGTTTGAGGTCTATTTAGTGAGTGCCCATCAAGCCAAGAAATTAATCAACTCAATCAAGAAGTGTGTACTTCTCTTTTTGAGTTAGAACCAAAAAAATGTCAAATTAATGGATGACAAATCATCCATTGAGGGATGTACAAAAGAATATACGTGTTAGATCTTTTTGTAGGAATATACAAAAGTGTTTCATGATTCAAATGGTTTCCTACCCAAGAGGGAAGTGGAGCATAACATATGGTTACTAATAGATTATTCTTTACCAAACATAGCAATGTATATAGAAAATCGATATTAAATTTAGATAAAATGAAGAGGCATTTGCAAGAGTTGTTTGAGGAAGGAGTCATAACACCAAGTATCTCACCATGTGGTTCATGTGTGATTTTCATACCAAAGAAGGATGGAACCTGGAGAATGTACAATGAATACTAAGCTCAAAATAAAATCACTCTCAAGAATGAATACCCATTCCTCTAGATTGGTGACTTGTTATACTAGTTGCAACATGAATTATACTTCACTCTATAAATAAATCAAGATTGAGGAAACAGACACTTGGAAGACTTCCTTCAAGTTGAAGCAAGGCTTGTATGAATGCTTAGTAATTCCTTTCGATTTGGGTAGAGAATCAACTACTTTTATGTATTTAATGAATGATGTGTTGTTTTCATTCCAACATTCATTTTTTATATTATACTTGGGAGGAGCATGCGATACACATGAAGGAAATGTTAGAGACCCTTGTGAAACATCAGTAGTCAATAAACACAAAATAGTGTGAGTATGCTAAGCAGTGCTTGGTGTACTTGAGGAATGTGATTGGTGGAGGTGAGTTGAATAATGGTCCTACAAATATAGAGGTTATTCTTAAATGGCCTATTGTACCTAGTTCCACAAAAGTTAGGATATTTGTCAAGGATACCAAATATTTGTAGGAAGTTCATGGCATCATTTTTAGTGGTTGTAGAAACACTTCATGCTATAAAAACTAGTGGAAAGGGTGTCTAGTGGGGTAAGAATAAATACATATCATTTGAAGAATTGAAATAGAAGATCAGTTAGCCTTGGTCGTAGCACTACCCAATTTGTAGAGTCATTTGAAGAAGAAATGAATGCTAGTGCATATTCTATGGGAGCAATCTTAATGTAAGGGAGAGACCATTATTATATTATTAGGATTTATTATATGGCGAAGTATTGATGTAACAACCCCAGTTAAATAGTTACATAGGGTTTATTAAGTATAGTTAATTAAATAATTAATTGTCTTAATGTGTATTAGTTAAGTAATGATTAACTATTAATAATATTATTTATTTATTTATTTATTGTTTAATAAATGTCAATTAATTAATTAATTGATTACTTAACACATTCAATGATTTGGGTAAAGAATTAAAGGGCTTAATAACTTTAATTTAATCATTATGAAACTTTACGTATGCAGGGGAGGAAAGAAGCATTGCGTGGAGGGATAAGGAAATAAATGGTAGGATAACGAAATAAATGGAGGGATAAGGTGGGTGGCATTAATGGAGGGTAGGGAGTCAGTGAATGAGGGGGATATATGACTGGGCAGAGACTTACGGGAGAGCATTATGAAAAATGGGGAGGAGAGGACTGTAATTTTTCTGTGGGATATTTTCTGGTTTTGGAGTTGGGTTTTGGAGGTTGGGTGAACTGTGGCAGGGGGAACCTGGTTGCTGGGAGTTTTGGGCTCAGAGGCCAGGAATCCTTACGAAATCCTGGAGCTAGGGAGCTGGATAGGTTGCTCCTAGCTGGTTGGGTGCTTAGTCGGTTTTGGGTAGAGTTTAGCAGAGTTTCAGCTTCAGCTTGGACAAACAGAGATCGGGGATTTAACATCAGACGGAGGTATTTTTATTTATGTATTTTCAGGATTATGAGGTGTTATGTGGATGGTTATGAAATTTATTGGCATGTTGTACATAAATATAAATTTATGTTGTTTATATGTTGAATGAAAGAAATTAATTATTGTTTATGCGTCGAAGTAATCTTATTTGTTTAAATTTATGAATCTTATTAGACTTAATTAAATTTGGTTACTACACATGGTATCAAAGCATGGAAAATCAATGTGTCTAATGGATGGAGTGTACCTTATGTCCTCAAATTGGTTAGGGAAAATAGTTGAAACTGAAGGCCTCACAGAAGGTCTATAGTTAAACTTTAAACCATTTTATCAAATTAAGTGAAGTCGTTGTAGCTTAAGAGAGCTTATTATGGCGAGATTATGCTGTAAAATAATCTAATTATCTTTGTTAAGTGGTTGTAGGTCTATTTTCAATGCTCCTTACTGCTACTGATTTTTTTTTAGGGTTATTTATGCTCATTATTTTATATTTATGTCTATATCTGTGTTAAAAAATTTCAGTATGTATATTTTATTTATATTTATATTTGTGTTAAAAAAAAATTGTGTTCTTGGCTTGCAGGCTAGGTGGAGCTGGAGTTGGAACTTGGAACTTGGCCCTCAGGCCCAGATTTCAAACTAAGGCTCTAATACCATGTGTAGTAACCAAATTTAATTAAGTCTAATAAGATTCATAAATTTAAACAAATAAGATTACTTCGATGCATAAACAATAAGTTATTTCTTTCATTCAACATATAAACAACAGAAATTTATATTTATGTACAACATTCTAATAAATTTCATAACCATCCACATAACACCACATAATCCTGAAAATACATAAATAAAAATACCTCCGTCTGATGCTAAATCCCCGATCTCTATTTGTCCAAGCTAAAGTTGAAACTGTGCTAAACTCTACCCAAAACTGACTAACCACCTAGACAGCTAGGAGTAGCCTATCTGGCTCCCTAGCTCCAGGATTCCGTAAGGATTCCTGGTCCTCGAGCCCAAAACTCCCAACAACACGCTGCCACTGTATATTCCATTGTACGGTGTGGACCCTATTTATGATTAGGAGGGGTGGAGGAATTTCCCACTGTGTATCCTTTGAAGCCTAAAGTCATGGGAGGATGGTGTTAGCTCACACTCCCCTAGACATGTGATGATGAATGTCAGTTGCCTGTTGGGGAAGCTTGGTCGAGATAGTGACACTTCCTCTTACAGGTTCTATTTGGAGTTAGGTCAATATAGTTGATGCTCCAAGATAGTCCAGCAGAGGAAGGATAGGAATGAAGATGGAAGTAAGCTAGGGAGGAAGGATGAGTAGAAATAGTTGATAGAGTATGGATATTTGTCTGATGGTGGAATTTAATGTTTTTCCCTTATTAAAATAAAATGTGTATATATGAATATTCATAATTACGTAACTAAACCACATTTGTCTAAATTAAATTGTTGAACTAAATAATTGTAATTAAAGGATTTCGCAAACATTGGATTGATTTATTATCTTTTATAAAAGAATAGTCTTGTTGATTAGATTGGATGCATACATAAATTACTATAAGGGTGATAGTTATTGATTATTAGTACATGCACGAGACTTGTATGTACTAGCTACACATGCATTTCTTGTACATGTACACTAGTATGTATGAGTATTCTTGGCTTACTTACTAATAATGTCGGTTAATTGTTATGAATGTGTGAACCATGTTTCTTTTCCTTTGTATCATGAAATACCTTAACTTCAGGACAAAGTTTCCTGAAGGGTGGGTGTATGTAACAACCCCAATTGAATAGTTACATAGGGTTTATTAAGTATAGTTAATTAAATAATTAACTGTCTTAATGTGTATTAATTAAGTAATGATTAACTATTAATAATATTAATTAATTAATTAATTAATTAATTATTGTTTAATAAATGTCGAATAATTAATTAATTGATTACTTAACACATTCAATGATTTGGGTAAAGAATTAAAGGGCTTAATAACTTTAATTTAATCATTATGAAACTTTACGTATGCAGGGGAGGAAAGAAGCATTGAGTGGAGGGATAGGGAAATAAATGGTAGGATAAGGAAATAAATGGAGGGATAAGGTGGGTGGCATTAATGGAGGGTAGGGAGTCGGTGAATGAGGGGGATATATGACTGGGCAGAGGCTTACAGGACGATAAGATGGTGGGAGCGGACGATGGCTCTGCAAACCCCCCTTGGTGGCTAACCAAAACCTATGAATACCGGCTTGCTAAGTTGCCCCATCAATCACCCCAACAATGGTCAAGTGGATTAGTGTAAGATCCAAGCAGTCATCCGAAATGAAAGGAACCTAATGCATATATAAGAAGGTTATAACGATCAAATATGACACATACCATGATACCTCGAACCAATTACCTCATGGAGCAAGAGTCCTCTTTGATGCAAACCCAGGCCGGTAGTGATGGAAGCTGGTACTGCTGACAGGACAAGTCTGGCTGAGAAGAAGAAAGATGGGCCCTCCAGAGCCATGCTCAAGTCACTCCTGCTCTTGGTACTCCATGTCTAGGACCATGTGGTCCTCGAGACATGATCTCCTAGTTATCCCTAGATATCTGGGATAACATCTGGCTCCAACTCAGGCACATGTGCTAACTGTAGAGCGCATGAGAACCTCAACAATCTCTGGCGTAAACCTGTGACCTACTCACACTTGAAAAAAAGGCATCAGCGACAAAATATGGGGTGGTATTGCCACCCCGTAAAGCAATAGCATATACATGGTAAATGTGCATATAAGGCAGTAAAACAATAAACAAACAAGATGCATATATAAAGGAAACAAACAATGAGGTATAATACACGGAAGTGGTTACTTACTCATATGGTCATGTCCCACCACCTTGGTGGGGTTTAAGGAGGCGTCCACTAATGGGTAATGGGTGCCTTCTTCCTTCTAAGGTAGACAGATACTACGAGTCATTCACTGATTCCTTTCTGTCCCTGAAAGGGGAAAGCCCAAAACAATTGTCTTCTTTGATATTAGTAGGCTTTCCTTTATTGGCATCCCACAGCCCAACCGTGTCTCCCTTCTTGTATTCTTTGACTTTGAAATTAGTTGTTCCTTGAATAACCCTGGTGTGTTGTGTAGAGGGAGGTGGGCGGGATTTTGCTACAAAGATCTTCTGCTGTGAATGATGGATTTGTACATCACTTTCTACTCTCTTCAGTATTTTTAGAGTCTCTACTTTCTGATCTTTGAGATTTTTAATAAGATGGTGGTATTCTTCTTTCGTGGGCCATTCAATCTGATTCGACTTTTCCTCTTTGGCCTCTTGATGCTTTTCAGTGGTGATATTTATTTGAGGGACTTCCTGTTGATGATCACCACCATTGTAGGGACATTCATGTTCCCAATGTGCTTCACTGCATTGAAAACACCAAGGGTTTTCATCCACAACAATGGTGCTTGAAACTCTTATGTATTTGAAAACATCTTTGTGTCCCTCAATGAAATTACTCCTCTTTTGTATTGGATAGCCATCTTCGTCTGAATCTTCAGAGATATCAGAGGCATCATCATGAAAGTCACCCCAATCTGTGTCTTCTCCTACCAAAGGAAAAGTGGGACAGTCTGGATCCTTTGAAAAGGATGCTTGTTCATCTGTGTTAGAATGACCAACATGTAATAGTATGGGAGTCTCTTTAAAAGGTAATTGGTCATCTGAATCCTACTTCTTTAGAAAAGGGATTTCTAACATTCTACGAATCCTTTTGACCCTTTGCAGGATACAAGACATACTAATGCTTGGCTCAGTTTCTTTAGACTTATTGGTTTCACTCATATCTTGATCTTCAAACAAGGCACCTTCAAAGT
>ML778856.1:310619-346953 GCA_009831015.1 Picea engelmannii | reverse complement strand
GAGTCAGGGTCTAACTCTTTTTCTTTAAGCTTGGCCAACAATGAATGTTTCAAGTGGCATTCATTGGTGTTGTGCTAGGGAATTTTGTGTAACTCACACTACTTTCCATTGTCCTTCTTCAACTTTTTGTTACTCTTTTTTCATGTGTCTTGGATTGGTTATATTGAGATTGGGTCTTCTTTCTCTACTCCTTCTTCTGTGAGTTAGGGGCACCATTACCATTCTTCTATTGTGGCATATTTGTAGACCCAAACTCTTTCTTATTCCACTTCTTAAATTTTTCTCACTTGTAGTTTAATATTTTAGTTATCTTTTTCTTCAATTTCTACATAGATATGCATTAAAAAAATTCTTCCCTTGCTAGGAAATTAGCTAGTTTCCCTAGTTTCTTCTCCTAAGTGGTGGGGAACCATTTGAATACCTCAAGGAAAATGAACCAGTAGGATAGAAATAAAAATCATGGGAAAACAAGTACAAATCCAACCCCTCATCTACATTTTTCAACGTCTTTGTACTTATTTAATTTTAATAATTACTCACAGACATCGTGGTTACATTTTATTTTGGTTTTCAAATAAAAATTTCATTTTTTAATCCACAATATCATCTTACTAACCAAGGAACCAATTGAAGCTCTCTTCACACATAGAAATTATGCATCTCATCACGAAATTAAACCCCACTCCTCTAGGTTGTGTATTATAGTTTTCTCTCATTTATTTTCTTTATTAAACTTAATACATGTGGAAATTTAATGACAAAATCAACAAGATAATATTCTATCATACACTTAGCAACCTAGAGATAATTGTATTGCATGAACTCTGAAATTTCTAAAACCCACATTCAAAAATTACCATAAGCAAAAATACACATTGCTAAGAAATTTATGCAGCAAAATAAACTCAATGAACAACATTCAATCAACCATGAATAACTCAGAAATTTAGGAAATTCCAAGGAAAACTCCAATGTGGTGAAACCCAATGAGAGAGAGAGATTTATTATTCAGCTTCGGGAAAGTACATATCAACAACAATAACACAATTTCCAGCCAAGAGAAAAACCACTTACAGCACCCAAAATTGTCCCAAAAATTCTTCCTCGAAAAACATGCCAAGTTCGTACTGTTGTATGGCCCACCCAGAAAATCTACACCTCGAAATCCATGCAAATAGTCTAATGTACAAACTATTTTTTACGTCCCAGGAGCAAGAAAAAATGCTCAAAATAGCCTCGAAAACCATGTGAATGTTACCTCGATTTCCATGCCCTCTTCCCCTTTTTGTATGGATTGTACAGACTGTATAGATCCATACAGTACGACCTCTAACAACATAAAAATGACCCATCACTTAAACATAAATTCCTCCTTGGGATTTGTGCCCTATATTTCTTCCCCTCCTTGCTAGCATCTTTCCTCTCTCAAGCTTACTTAGAAAATTTCTCAAACTCTGTCTCTGAATGTGTCTTGCACACTACCCAATGCATTCTTTTATAAAATATGAAGATGAACTTTTCCCTGTGAAGTGTTATATTCTTTGCACAACTAGAAGTTTGGGCATGTGTTACTTTTTTACTGGTTTTCATGTCCGTTTTCGGGCGGTTTTTGGGCACATGGTTTTTGTCGATGGTTTTCTATTTTTGGTTTAGAAAATAGGGTTGTTGACTAATACGGGTTATTGGATTAGGGTTTTGAATGTTATGATATCCTATATGTATATTTTATTGTAAACAATGTATGATGAGATTAATAATAGAAGATGTTGGTTTTCCCGGTTTGGGTTTCTAGGGGAAAAATCTTTGTGTAATGTGTTTATTTTCCATTGTATCTTTTTTGTTCTTTTATTGAAAATCTGTTTGCAGTAAATAATTGTGCAAGGTCAAAATCTACATTTGGTATCAGAACAATTATTGGCTTCAGAGGGACGCCTTTGTGGTCAGGGGTTTGGCTCGAGACTGTGATAATCCTTGTTATAGTGGGAGATTTGTTGTATTGAGTCGTCAAGTGAAAAGAAATGACGAGCAGTTCGAAAATAGAGATCGATAAAGTTAATGGGAAAAGTTTTGATTTGTGGAAGATCAAGATGGAAGATCTGTTGGTGGAAAAAGATCAGTGGATCATGGTGGATCTAGGTACTGCACCTATGGGAACATCAATAGATGACTGGAAAATTTTGGATCGAAAGGAGAAGAGAACAATCCGATTGTTTCTCTTAGATTATTATTGAATGTGTCAGAGGAAGCTACAATCAAGGAGTTATAAAATAGGTTGGGGAACTTGTATAATTCTAAGTCCCTGGTAAATAAATTGTTCACGTGAAAGAATTTATATAACTCGAGGATGAGAAATGGAGACTCTGTGATAGAGCATCTGAATGCTTTCAATACTGTGGTAATTCAATTGTTATATGTTAAAATTTCATATGAAGATAAGTGTATATTTTTACTGTGCTCTTTACCAGACTCGTGGGATAGTCTAGTTGTCGACATAGGTAGTAATAAAACTAACTTGAGTTTTGATGGTGTGGTCTCATCCTTTTTTTCAGAGTAGATGAGACAAAATAACATGGAAGGACAGAACATAGATGCATTATTTTCAAGAGGACACTCCCAGGATAGAAATAGATCTAATTCCTCAAGTGGGAGATATAATTCTAAGGGTAGATCTAAATCTCCCAGAAATTTTGTAAAGGTATGTTGGAGATGTGGAAAAGAAGGGCACTTCAAGAAGCAATGTATATCCAAAAGCGTTGATAAAGTGAAGTGATCTGAAGGTGCTCCCACTACAGAAGAAAATACCTCCAAGGAAGAAGGAGGGGATGTGTACATGACTTATTCAAGCACACATGCAAATCATGAGGCATGGTTGGTTGACTCAAGTGCATCCTTTCATATGACTCCCCACAGGGAGTGGTTCTATGAATATGAAAGGTATGATGGATGTAAGTTTTTCCTAGGTGATGAATCGACAACCAAAATCATAGGATGAGGAAGATTTAAGTTGAGGCTCATATATGGAAGGATTAGAAAGCTTCTTTGTGTTCTACACATCCCAGGATTGGCCATAAATTTAATTTCTATAAGAAAAATGGACAATACAGAGGTAAAACAAGTATTTGAGAAAGAAACCTGCAGGATGATTTGATACTAAGAACATTGAGAGGGTTAATATACTAACCTCCTCCATGAAACTATGTTGTCCACTCGTCTCTATAGGGCCATAGAATGTCTGTCTGCAGCTTGAGCATCTGCGAATTTCACATGGACAATTTTTATGTCCATGTTGTGTCTCCTCATTGTACTCTCCTATGCATTTTGAAGATCCAACCCCTATATAAATGTAACTAGGAGGCACCTCGTGCCGAGATAGTGCAACAAAGATGTTATGTTACACTAGGCTATGAATAAATGATGAAATGGATAGTAGTATCTGTTGCAAGGTCTCTACAACAGGAGGATGTTGGGTACAAGGTCATGCCTTCACCTGGGGGGACAAGGACCTAACACGGGGTCATTCCTGGCATGCTCTCGGTCCTATGCAGACCCTTGACCCACCCCATCAAATTCACCAATGTAAAATTAGTTGACATGCTTACCCAAAATAAACTCATCCCATAAGTTTCTCATAAAATATAAGGGCATCTCCCTGTTATTGCAAGGAGGTTTATCAAAAACCATATACCACCTATCCATCCAATTTTGACTAATTTGGGGATGGATGCACTAGTCAATGCAAATGCATTTCTTGGTCAATGGTAGTTCTTGTCCATTTCTAGGATCCCTAAAAATAGGCAATATTTGTTGTTTTGAAATGCCTAGTTCTTTGACTTGGTTTCTGTCCAAACCAGTACTATAGTACTCATACATTCTTTCCCTATTATCATAAATAAAGGTCAATTTGAGTGTTTACATTGTGTGGTTGTGGTGGGTTGGGGTTTTGATCTTCTTGGTTTTATTCTAAGTGGTTTACATTGTCTTGGGGTTCCATTATATTACATATTCTACAATTTAAAATCCATGGCAAGTAAATTAGGTTGGTTTTTAAATTAAAATACAAAATTACAAATTTTTTTAATTTAGATTCTTGGGAGAAAAATACTAAATTGGAAATGACTAAATTGGGTTAAAAGAAAGAAAAATAAAACATACCTAGACATGGTGGCAAGATCCTCCCTTCTTTTTTCCTTTATAGATCCTCTCCCTTTGTTCAATGAGATTCAAAACGTGAGCATGATTTGTGCACAATGAGCACAAATCGGACTCGTGACCCTTTAAAAAAGTTTAATAGAAGGAACATGCACACTTTCCTACCCATAAACCTACATGGAAAGCCTCGTGGAGGTTAGACCACTTCCAAACCTATAGGTTTAGGAGCATGTGTGCGTTCCTAAGAACGCACATGCATTCGTGCGAATGCACGTTCCCGCTGACCCGCTTGCCACTTTTTCAGCCAAAAAATTCTTGCACTCACCCAAAGCTTATTTTTAGGAGGGATGAATTGCAATATACCTTATGTTTATTACAATGCCATTAATTATTAATTAAATCATTAATGTAATAATTACTACTTTTAATATAAAATCACATCTTTTTTTGTAGATTTGAATAAGACAACGAATAATTTTTTTATTAAATATTAAATATATATTTTACATATATCAAGTCTCAAGCTTCCATGCATGTGCTGAAGCAAATTCAAGATCTCAATCAATAATTGGAGCAGGTCTTCATACAAATTCTAATACCATGTTTGAAAAAATAGGGTATCTACACATAGGTGGAACACTTAAGAAACTAATAAAAAAAATAGATCAAATATCGATACACTAGTGTATTTCATGGTTGAAACCATCAAAGATGGAAACAATCCATGGGCCCAACTAATGGGACCACTTGAATTAATATATGAATGCAAAAGGAAATTTTTTACATAAGATTTCTTCACAATCGATCATCATCAAATGACCCTCCATGCTCTTTTAATAGAAACCATGGACCATAGATCAATATAATCGTTAGTATTTAGGAGAATATGAATCTTTGACATATCACTTGTGGGAATTGAAGTTGGGTGGGGAGGATAAAACTTGTCATCTTAATTGCCAAAGAAAGACCTAATAGACATTTTTTTTTCGAGGTAAGAATTCGCGAGAAACCCTCAAGTGCTTTTCCACTTCGTGGATGGTAAACAGGGTAAATCGTCGTCCCTGATTACAGGACCTAACCCCCAGGGGGAAATAGATTCAAACCCGTGACCTCGTTGTTGGGGATAGCTTTATGTATGACTCAAAACCACTTAAGCTAACCCTTGGGGCTAAGACCTAATTGAAAATTATTATTATAATATAATCATTATTAATCATAAGTTATAATAATAATTATTATAATAAATATTATAAAAGGTTATGATATATATAGCCAAACACTCAGAAACTCGGTGGACCCATAAATCAAGTGGTCCCACACCCCCTACTACTACACAGTTAGAATAAACCCTAAAAACGTTATTTTTGGCCCTTGTCCCCTCCGTTGCCTACGGGACGAGCCCGCCGATGTGTGTGCTATATGGGACGGGCCCACCATGAGGCACATTGGATTATGTGGCCGACATTTGATTCATCTGCGAGCCTAATTAAGGCATTGCAATTAAATGGCACATCCCACATGCTCTTACGACACAAAACAACGTGAAGCATATTGGCATAAATATCAGCAAAGATATTTTGAAGAAAAGGCACCAAAGTAAGGCACATTTCAATGCTGTGTTGCTCATTATGATTGAAGAAAGGTTAAGAAGAAGTCACAAATCACTGAAATGGAAGATGAATGATTAAATATGGTAAATATTTTATCATGAATGCATATAAAGGTGAGTTTGAGGTCTATTTAGTGAGTGCCCATCAAGCCAAGAAATTAATCAACTCAATCAAGAAGTATGTACTTCTCTTCTTGAGTTAGGACCAAAAAAATGTAAAATCAATGGATGACAAATCATCTATTGAGGGATGTACAAAATAACATAAGTGTTAGATCTAAGAGTTTTTGTAGGCATATACAAAAGTGTTTCATGATTCAAATGGTTTCCTACCCAAGAGGGAAGTGGAGCATAAGATATGGTTACTAATAGATTATGCTTTACCAAACATAGCAATGTATATAGAAAATCGATATTAAAGTTAGATAAAATGAAGAAGCATTTGCAAGAGTTGTTTGAGGAAGGAGTCATAACACCAAGTATCTCACCTTGTGGTTCATGTGTGATTTTCATACCAAAGAAGGATGGATCCTGGAGAATGTACAATGAATACTAAGCTCAAAATAATCTCACTCTCAAGAATGAATACCCCTTCCTCTAGATTGGTGACCTGTTATACTAGTTGCAACATGAATTATACTTCACTCAGATAGATTTGAAACTTGAATATAAATAAATCAAGATTGAGGAAGCAAACACTTGGAATACTTCCTTCAAGATGAAGCAAGGCTTGTATGAATGATTAGTAATTCCTTTCGATTTGGGTAGAGAATCAACTACTTTTATGTATTTAATGAATGATGTGTTGTTTTCATTCCAACATTCATTTGTTATATTATACTTGGGAGGAGCATGCGATACACATGAAGGAAATGTTAGAGACACTTGTGAAACATCAATAGTCAATAAACACAAAATAGTGTGAGTATGCTAAGCAGTGCTTGGTGTACTTGAGGAATGTGATTGGTGGAGGTGAGTTGAATAATGGTCCTACAAATATAGAGGTCATCCTTAAATGGCCTATTGTACCTAGTTCCACAAAAGTTAGGATTTTTGTCAAGGATACCAAATATGTTTAGGAAGTTCATAACATCATTTTTAGTGATTGTAGCAACACTTCATGCTATAAAAACTAGTGGAAAGGGTGTCTAGTGGGGTAAGAATAAATAAATATCATTTGAAGAATTGAAATAGAAGATTAGTTAGCCTTGGTCGTAGCACTACCCAATTTGTAGAGTCATTTGAAGAAGAAATGAATGCTAGTGCATATTCTATGGGAGCAATCTTAATGTAAGGGAGAGACCATTATTATATTATTAGGATTTATTATATGGTGAAGTATTGATATAGATCCTACATATATCGAGGAAATCTATACCTGAGCCCAGTTATTGAAGAAGTGGAATTAATATTTTTGGGGTAAGGAGACCATTATCCACAACAATCATAAGCATATATATTGCTTGTAGAATTAGAGTAAGCTCGAGTGATAAAGACACATTAAATGGATGTAATTTTTGCAATAGTTCCATTTAGTGATTATATATAAGAAGGGCATTATGAACATGTTGGTTTATTTTCTATGACAACCACCCACATCAAAAACCATAGCTTCTAGGACCATTATGCACATAAATCCATTCACTTATGATGATTATAAAATGAAGCATGTAGAAGATGATGACATCAAGGGAGTGTGTCACCAAATGTAGGGTCAACTTGAAAATAAGACATTGATTACCATCTCCAAGATGTATTACTATATAAGATGGGTAATATTTGTGTTTTAAATAGAGAAAGAGTACAATATATAAGGGAGGATCACATCTCCAAGCTTCTTGGTCATTTTTGTGTTAGAAATACTATGTATAAATTATAGAGGAATGATTATTGGCCCAAGATTCAATAAAGCATGGCTAGGTTTATTAGAGGTTATATTTTATGTTGTAATAATAAGTCAAGTAACATTATGCATGGACTATACAATCCACTCTAAGTACCTTGGGCCATGACACATGGCCTTGGGAGGCCCTCCTTCATCCTTTGGAGGCTTGATATCACCACACATGTGGCCTTATGAAGGCCATTTTGCATGATTTATTATTGTAGAATCTACTTTGAGGGGTCATCCCCATGTCTAGCATGGATTGTTATTGTTTTACTCAATTATGTGGACAAACAATGCTTGGTTACCTCATATAAATTCCTCAAAATAATTTTTTCAACATCAAAATTCCTCACACTTGTGAGAGATCTATCTCTAAAAAGTTTGCTCTACTCTTCTTGGTCTCTTGGAATCTATTGTGCACCCCTTGGAGTAAGGATTTTGTGGATGCTTTTCATTTTTTGATGGATGAATGTAGAAACTAGAGTTTCTCTTTGCATGATGACTTGTATAGGTAAGTGATCTTCTTCAAGTTGATGTGTTTGTTCATGGTATAATGTGATAATTTCTATCTTGTTGAATGTTGATTTATTCTAGTAAATCCCTAGAAAGGAAACATAAGGTTTACTTTCCTTCTATACCTTTATTTGTCCAAATTTCTAAATCACTTAGTGTTAGAATGTTATTCTTGTTTAACCATAGACAATATCACAATATTGTCACCCAACCATAGGAACATAGGCACTCCCGAGAACTGTAAGATTTGATAGATGGAATGATTATGGAAGCAACACTAAACCCAAAGGATAAACAAGAGAGAGAGAGAGAGAGCACCTTTATCCAAACGTAGTGCACCAAGTAGAAAGTCCTAAACTACAAACCAAGACCAGTACCCAGCTGTTAAATTTAAAGAATTTGCAAGATCCTAGCCAAGTTCTAGGGCCCCCAATACACTCCTGGGGTTCTTGGTCTGGGACCAAGTAGTAAATACCCCTGAGAGGGCCCCCAATACATGACTGGGGTTCTTGGTCTGGGACCAAGCAGTAAAGACCCCTGAGAGGGCCCCCAGTACATGACCGGGGTTCTTGGTCTGGGACCAAGCAACAAAAGACCCTTGTTAGGGCCCCCAATATATGATTGGGGTTCCTGGTCCGGGACAAAGCAGTTAAGGTCCTTTGATATGTCTAGGGCCCCTGGAAATATTCCAGGGTACCCATGCCTGGGGCATGGGTTGATCCTTGGTCTTGTACCTTAGTGGATAAGACCCCAGAGATATTCTGGGGCCACCTGGTCTTTGAACAAGTGTTTGTTGGTATATGTCTTCCTTGAAGGTGGGCATGACCACATGAGGGATGTATCCCATATGCAATGATGATAAAATTATAAGGTCACTTTGAGAATGAATGGACAAGTACTGCCACCAAGCAACCCCACCTAAAACCCCTTTTTCCCTTGCTTGTGTTTGTTTGGGGTTTTGTTTTTGTCTTAAGGGTTAATGTAAAATATTAATTAAATGTTTAAATTATAACATGTTTAAATTAATATTTCTATTAATTAAAACATGTTATTTTTAATTGTTACTTTAATTATTATTACCCTTATGCCCTAGCCTAAAAATATAAATAGAGGCCTACCCTCTACCCTTCACTCACTCATTTTATTCTTCCTAGCCGAAATTTAGTCTGAAATTTGCTATGGCTCCTTCTTGTTCAATTTGGTAAAGTGGTGTGGCTCACTCTAAGACAGTCTCTTGTTTGGTGTAGGCACCGTGGGCTTATCCTCTGTTGACTGAGGTTTGGTGGCTCTTTTGATAAGGGTTTAGGTTGTTGTGGTTCCTCTAATTCAACTTGCCACTGGTCCCTTTTGTTGTTGCATGAAGGTCTGTCCTTGTGCCATCTGTTTAGGCTGTTTTTGTCATCTTTCTTTGTTGATGGCACTTTGTTTATGCTGCCGCTATCTTCCTGTGCCACTTGAAGGCTGTCGTTGTCTTCTTTGATTTTATTGGTGGTGTATGTCGTCTTACCTTACAGCTTCTTTTTGTACCCTAACCAGGGTTTGATAGGGCAGCCTTGGGACTGTTATTACTTCTGTTATTAGCAGTTTGGTAATTTTTCTAGACATAATTTATTAGGGTTGTTAGTGGCCTCTCAAGCTCAGAACTGTTCCTATCCTTTGATTCACAGCCTCACTATCTAAGACAGCCACAAACCCTGTTATTATATGGGGGTTTGAATTCATGGAATTTCAGTCTGCATGAGGGTTTCGTTTCCACTCTCATGTGTGTGATGATTTAATCTTGGTGGAAATTAGTCTGCTCATTCTCTTGGCAAGAGATCTAACCTATATGGTAGATCTATGAGCCTGAATCTTTTCTAAGCATATCTTCAATGACATATCATTCCTCAAGTGAGTCAAGCTCTCCTTTATAACTCAGAGGTAAGTGTCTACTTCGGTTTTATTTCATTGTTTGTACTTAGATCTATTGTTTATGTCCTAATCTATTGACTTAGCACACTCAGAAATAGTCTTATAGTTCAGATCTAATTGTTCAAAAATAATTCTATGGCTAATACAGTTCAGATATACTTTATTGAAATGCTAAATCTTTAGATCTATTAGATCAAATCTAATTGATGTATATACTCAGAAATATTGTTCAGGAAGTTAGATCTATTGTCATTCTTACTCAGAAAGTTAGATCTATTGTTTTGCTTGCTTAGACACTTGATCTATTGATTTGCTTACTTGGATATCTATGGTTCTGATCTAAGTTTCAGATCTATTGTCTTCCTATTGGTTTATGTTCTGAGTTTTATTTAATATCTACTATGATCTTGTTGATCTAGTTTTTCAGAAAATTCAAAAGGATAGACCTTATGTTTCTTCTTTCTAATTCTAACATGGTATCAGAGCATAGGGCGTGAAAAGAGCTCAAGATTTGCAGACTTGAGCCTACAAAGATCCTCTTCTTAATGTTTGTTTTGTAGATCAGAACTAAGGAATGGATTCCTTTGTGGATTTGAGAAAGGAAACAGGGTTTCAATTTTGGTTAAGCTACAAGGTGAGAAAATACCTTCACTCTCCTTAGTAGTCCTGAAACCTCATGGGAAAAGTTAATTGTCTAAATGCTCATTTATGCTTTGGAAAGGAACTTAAATTATTGTCATGACTAGAACAGATTGAACATAAGAAAGTTCAATCTCTCTAGAGACTTCTTCTAGCATATATCCTTGCCAATAGATGATACTCCTTGGAAATTGTTTCTACAGATACACCTTTGAGTCACTAACAGAATTGGAAAGTTTTTTCTAAGGTTGTTATCTCTACATCTTTTAGTAAGTAAGATCTGAATGAAGATTTGAATGACTGTGGCTATGGCTATGGCTATGATCAAAAGTGAATTCTTACTTAGCATGATAGTTTAAGTGCTTTATGATTTGGGTCAAAAGGATGGAAAGTGCAAAACAAGTTGTAAGCACATTCTTGTCTCATTGCTAGGTTGTCAATTTGTTATGCATGCCACTGTAACATGCATGTTCATACTAACACTCTACTTTGATTATCTTTTCATATGCTTGACTTCTCTAATTATCAAATTAGTCCTTCTCCAACTCCTTTTGGGTTTAAGCCTCTTTGACTCTTCTTTATCAAAGCCCTTTTTCACCTCTTCTTGCTGGGACTACTTCTATGACAAGAAGATATCATTTACACCTTTTATTTGAACTGATTGATATGGAGAGGATAGTGAAAGACTTTGTGTCTTTTGTCTTGTACACTTGTGAGATGCAATTTTGGATCTTTGGTAGAGTGAACAATGCTAGTTGGGTGAGTTCCCTTGTTAGGAATTTTGATTGAAATTTTAAATGATAACTCTTACCTTCAGTAACCCCTTTTCTAAGCTAGGCTGAGTTAATTGAAGATCTGATATAGGATTGTAACCATCATCTTGAAGATCAAAAGAGATAGGTTTCAACTTCTATAATATTATTGATGCTTGGTGAGTTATTAGTTTTCTTTTAATAAGCCTTTGATAAATTACAGTGGCATTAACAGAATCATTGGTAAAGAATCTTGACAGCACCTTATGCATCCTTATGTTCTGTAAGAGTACACAGAAGTTAATCACAATACCTTGAGTGGTACAACCTTGTGAGGGATGAATTTTATAAGAACATAATTTGGGACAATGGGTTATTCTCTTAAGGATATGAATTTACTTGAACTAATAGATTTGTATCAAACATCTGCATACACAGAAGACATCTTAGATAGCTTGAGTTGGTAACTGGCTTGAAAATACAAGTATGTCTTTTCCTTGGTTAAAGATTCCAACAAATTATTCTGGTTGAGAACCCTACAGATATCTATTTTCATTGTAATTGAGCCATTATCCTTGGCATGGGAACTCATAAGTCTGACTGGCACCAAGAACATCTTGAAAATATATGACACCATATCAGAGTTAAAAGTTTGTATAAGTTCAGAGGGAGCCAATTTGCATATGACAGAGAGGCAGACATTTTATAAGACTCAGAGGGAGCAGTCCCTGCTTATGAGTTAGTCCTTGATCTACAGCAGAAATGGAAACTTAGCAGAATCAGGGGATACTATCGTTTGTTTTTAAAACAATTTTTCTATTAAAAGGAAACCAGCCTAGTGCCAAGAAAGACTAAAGGAAGCAGAAAAGCTTTCAGCACCTAAGGGCACTTTCAAAGAAAGCAAAAATCAAATAAGTACTCTGGCCCTATCGATAAATTGAATCTTGTGATTGATTCAGAACCCTCCACATTTGAAAAGAATGATGTATGGTCAGTGTTTCAAAGACCTCGTAACAAATGAGTGGTAATCTCCAATGGACTTATAAGATAAAGCCTACAACAGATGGTTGTATTGAGGGTATATTTGTGACTCGTGAAAGAAGGGATTATCTATGACAAGATCCTTACTTCAATCAAGATATTTTGTCGCAATGTTTCTTTTGGACACTTCATCTGATAGATGTTAATATTTTCTTCTTAAACAGTGAAGTTAAACATAAGGCTATCCATGGGAAAGAATCCCATGGATTATAACAAGCTCTAAGAGCTCAGTATGAAAGTATTGACAGAGTCTTGGGTTCATCATTATATGAAGATTGTCCAAAATCTACATCTGTGACTTATAGGAAAGGAAATTTTTATATAGCTCAGACTAAGAGGGAGCTCTTCAACAAAAGTTAGAATGAAAGACTTGGATCTTTTACATTACTTTCTAAGCTTGGAGTTTTGGCAGAGATATTTCTCTCACAGGGTAAATATGTTGTTGATGTGCTTCACAGATTTGACATGATGGACTGCAAGTCCATGGGCACACCAATGATCTCTAATCTAAAGAAGCTACGAGATCAGGCCACAGGTTCAGATCCTAAAGATCCCACCTTATATTGACAGATCATTGATTTATCTCGTACATACAAGACCAGACATCTATTATGTGGTAAATTCTCTCAGCCAGTTCATGTATGAACCGAAACATTTACATATAGTTACTGTGAAGCATATTCTGAGATATGCTTCCAATGGACGTGTAATGCTCCATGGTTTTACAGATTCAGTTTGGATGGGAAATACAGTGAATTGGAAGAGAAAATATGGATATTGATTCAGGATTGGGTTCGGAAATGATTTCCTGGTGCAACAGAAAACAAGGCTCCATAGCCCAAAGAACTGCAGAAGTAGAATACACTGCTGCGAGTGTTTCTAGCAGAGAAACAGTGTGTCTTAGGAAGATACTTTCATATTTTATCTTGAACCCATAGTCATTCATTGTGACAAACAGAGTTGCTTAAAGCTCACCGAGAATTCAGTGTTTCATGACAGAACGAAACACGTACCATTATGTCTGGGACATGGTTCAGAAGAACATTCTTATCATTCAGTATGTTCCGACGACAGAATAGACAACATATATTTTACCAAGCCATTGTCCCTGACAAAGTTTATATACTTTCGTGACAAGCTTGGTGTAGCTAAGAATGCCTCTCTTGCTGAGAGGGAGTTTTAAATTTAAAGAAGCTTCAAGAGCCATTCTTTGGGAAGATGGCTAATACCCTAGCCAAGTTCTAGGGCCCCCAGTACACTCCTGGGGTTCTTGGTCTAGGACCAAGCAGTAAAGACCCCTGAGAGGGCCCCCAGTACATGACTGGGGTTCTTGGTCTGGGACCAAGCAGTAAAGACCCATGAGAGGGCCCCCAGTACATGGCTAGGGTTCTTGGTCTGGGACCAAGCAGCAAAAGACTGTTGTTAGGGCCCCCAGTATATGACTGGGCTTCTTGGTATGGGACCAAGCAGTTAAAGTCCCTAGATATGTCTAGGGCCCCTGGAAATATTCCAGGGTAACCATGTCTGGGGCATGGGTTGATCCTTGGTCTTGTACCTTGGTGGATAAGACCCCAGAGATATTCTGGGGCCACTTGGTCTTTGAACAGGTGTTTGTTGGTATATGTATTCCTTGAAGGTGGGCATGACCACATGAGGGATGTATCCCATATGCCATGATGATAAAATTATAAGGTCACTTTGAGAATGAATGGACAAGTACTACCACCAAGAAACTCCACCTAAAACCCCTCTTTCCCTTGCTTGTGTTTGTTTGGGGTTTTGTTTTTGTCTTAAGGGTTAATGTAAAATATTAATTAAATGTTTTAATTATAACGTGTTTAAATTAATATTTATATTAATTAAAACATGTTATTTTTAATTGTTACTTTAATTATTATTACCCTTATGCCCTAGCCTAAAAATATAAATAGAGGCCTACCCTCTACTCTTCACTCACTCATTTTCTTCTTCCTAGCCAAAATTTAGTCTGAAATTTGCTATGGTTCCTTCTTGTTCAGTTTGGTAAAGTGGTGCAGCTCACTCTAAGACAGTCTCTTGTTTAGTGTAGGCACCGCGGGCTTATCCTCTACTGACTGAGGTTTGGAGGCTCTACTGATAAGGGTTTAGTTTTTTGTGGCTCCTCTAATTCATCTTGCCACTGGTCCCTTTTGTTGCTACATGAAGGTTTGTCCTTGTGCCATTTGTTTAGGTTGTCGCTGTCATATTTCTTTGTTGATGCCACTTTGTTTATGCTGCCGCTGTCTTCCTATGCCACTTGAAGGTTGTCGTTGTCCTCTTTGATTTTTTTGGTGGTGTATGTTGTCTTACCTTGCAGCTTCTTTTTGTACCCTAACCAGGGTTTGATAGGGCAGCCTTGGGACTGTTATTACTTCTGTCTATGTGTTGTAGCAGTTTGGTAATTTTTCTGGACATAATTTATTAGGGTTGTTAGCAGCCTCTCAAGCTCAGAATTGTCCCTATCCTTTGAGCCACAACTTCACTATCTAAGACAACCACAAACCCTGCTATTATATGGGGGTTTGAATTCATGGAATTTCAGTCTGCATGAGGGTTTTGTTTCCACTCTCATGTGTGTGATGATTTAAGCTTGGTGGAGATTAGTCTTCTCATTCTCTTGGCAGAGATCTAACCTATATGGTAGATCTATGAGCCTGAATTTTTTTCTGAGCATATGTTCAATGGCATATCATTCCTCAAGTAAGTCAAGCTCTCATTTATAACTCAGAGGTAAGTGGCTACTTCGGTTTGATTTCATTGTTTGTACTTAGATCTATTGTTTATGTTCTGATCTATTGACTTAGCACACTCAGAAATAGTCTTATAGTTCAGATCTAATTGTTCAGAAATAATTCTATGGCTAATATAGTTCAGATCTACTATATTGAAATGATAAATGTTTAGATTTATTAGTTCAAATCTAATTGATGTATATACTCAGAAATATTGTTCAGGAAGTTAGATCTATTGTCATGCTTACTCAGAAAGTTAGATCTCTTGATTTGCTTGCTCAGAAACTTGATCTATTGATTTTCTTACTTGGATATCTATGGTTCTAATCTAAGTTTTAGATTTACTGTCTTCCTATTGATTTTTGTTATGAGTTTTATTTAAGGTCTACTATGATCTTGATGATCTAGTTTTTTAGAAAATTCAAAAGGATAGACCTTCTGTTTCTTCTCCCTAATTCTAACATGGTATCAGAGCATAGGGCGTGAAAAGAGCTCAAGATTTGCAGACTTGAGCCTGCAAAGATCCTCTTCTTAATGTTTGTTTTGCAGATCAGAAGTAAGGAATGTCTTCCTTTGTGGATTTGAGAAAGGAAATAGGGTTTCAATTTTGGTTAAGCTACAAGGTGAGAAAATACCTTCACTCTCCTTAGCAGTCCTGAAACCTCTTAGGAAAAGTTAATTGTTTAAATGCTCATTTATGCTTTGGAAAGGAACTTAAATTATTGTCATGACTAGAACAGATTGAACATAAGAAAGTTCAATCTCTCTAGAGACTTCGTCTAGCATATATCCTTGCCAAGAGATGATACTCCTTGGAAATTATTTCTGCAGATACACCTTTAAGTCACTAACAGAATTGGAAAGTTTTTTTTAAGGCTGTTATCTTTGCATATTTTAGTAAGTAAGATCTGAATGAAGATTTGAATGACTGTGGCTATGGCTATGGCTATGATCAAAAGTGAATTCTTACTTAGCATGATAGTTTAAGTGCTTTCTGATTTGGGTCAAAAGGTTGGAAAATGCAAAACAAGTTATAAGCACATTCTTGTCACATTGCTAGGTTGTCAATTTTTTATGCATGCCACTGTAATATGCATGTTCATACTAACACTCTACTTTTATTAGATTTTCATATGCTTGACTTCTGTAATTATCAAATTAGTCCTTCTCCAACTCCTTTTGGGTTTAATCCTCTTTGACTCTGCTTTATCAAAGCCCTCTTTCACCTCTTCTTGCTGGGACTACTTCTATGACAAGAAGATATCCTTTACACCTTTTATTTGAACTGATTGACATGGAGAGGATAGTGAAAGACTTTTTGTCTTTTTTCATGTACACTTGTGAGATGCAATTTTGGATCTTTGGTAGAGTGAACAATGCTAGTTGGGTGAGTTCCCTTGTTAGGAGTTTTGATTGAAATTTTAAATCATAACTCTTACCTTCAATAACCCCTTTTCTAAGCTAGGTTGAGTTAATTGAAGATCTGATACAGGATTGTAACCATCATATTGAAGATCATAAGAGATAGGTTTCAGCTTCTATAATATTATTGATTCTTGGTGAGTTATTAGTTTTCTTTTAATAAGCCTTTGATAAATTACAATGGCATTAACATAATCACTGGTAAAGAATCTTGACAGCACCTTATGCATCCTTATGTTCTGTAAGAGTACACAGAAGTTAATCACAATACCTTGAGTGGTACAACCTTGTGAGGGCTGACTTTTGTAAGAACATAATTTGGGAAAATGGGTTATTCTCTTAAGGATATGAATTTACTTGAACTAACAGATATGTATCAAACATCTGCATACACAGAAGACATCTTATATAGCTTGAGTTGGTAACTGGTTGCAAAATACAAGTATGTCTTCGACCTAAACAAGTTCATGGATACTCCATTTACTTTCAACAAGAGAGGTATGATTACTTTCCTGTCATATTTAGGTATCCATGTCTCAATGGAATACTGTCAGAATATCATGTGTACTTTTGTTATGTGACCAAGGAAGTTGTAATCTCAGCTCATACTTATTTTTTATGTGAGCTAAGTCTTTCTCCCTGGTTGGAAACCTAGCTGTCTATTGGTCTTTTATCCCTGATATGAAAGACAACATATAACCTTGGGTTATTTCCTTGGTTAAAGATTCCAACAAATTATTCTAGTTGAGAACCCTACATATATCTCTTTTCAGTGTAATTGAGCCATTATCCTTGGCACAGGAACTCAGAAGTTTGACTGGCACCAAGAACATCTTGAAAAGATATGACACCATATCAGAGTTAAAAGTTCGTATAAGTTCAAAGGGAGCCAATTTTCATATGATAGAGAGACAGACATTTTATAAGACTCAGAGGGAGCAGTCCCTTCTTATGAGTTAGTCCTTGATCTACAATAGAAATGGCAGCTTAGCAGAATCAAGGGATACTATCGGTTTTTTTTTAAAGAAATTTTCTATTGAAAGAAAACCAGCATGGTGCAAAGAAATACTAAAGGAAGAAGAAAATCTTTCAGCACCTAAGGGCACTTTCAGAGAAAGAAGAAACCAAATAAGTACTATGGCCCTATAGATAAATTGAATCTTGTGATTGATTCAAAACCCTCCACATTTGAAATATGGGAAGATGTTGTAATAGAAAAGAATGATGTATGGTCAGTGTTTCAAATACCTCATAACAAATTAGTGGTAACCTCCAATGGGCTTATAAGATACAGCCTACAACAGATGGTTGTATTGAGGGTATATTTGTGACTCGTGAAAGAAGGGATTATCTATGACAAGATCCTTACTTCCATTAGGAAATTTTGTCGCAATGTTTCTTTTGGACAATTCATCTTATAGATGTTAATATTTTCTTCTTAAACAGTGAAGTTAAACATAAGGCTATCCATGGGAAAGAATCCCATGGATTATAACAAGCTCTAAGAGCTCAGTTTGAAAGTATTGACAGAGTCTTGGGTTCATCATTATATGAAGATTGTCCAAAATCTTCATCTGTGCCTTACAGGAAAGGAAATTTTTATATAGCTCAGACTAAGAGGGAGCTCTTCAGCAGAAGTTAGAATGAAAGACTTGGATATTTTACATTACTTTCTAAGCTTGGAGTTTTAGTAGAGATATTTCTCTCACAAGGTAAATATGTTGTTGATGTGCTTCGCAGATTTGACATGATGGACTGCAAGTCCATGGGAACACCAATGATATCTAATCTAAAGAAGCTACGAGATCAGGCCACAGGTTCAGATCCTGAAGATCCCACCTTATATCAGCATATCATTGATTTATCTCGTACATATGAGACTAGACATCTATTATGCGGTAAATGCTCTCAGCCAGTTCATGTGTGAACCGAAACATTTACATATAGTTACTGTGAAGCATATTCTGAGATATGCTTCCATTGGAGGTGTAATGCTCCATGGTTTTACAGATTCAATTTGGATGCGAAATACAGTGAATCGGAAGAGAACTTTCAGATATTGCTTCAGGATTGGGTTCAGAAATGATTTCCTGGTCCAGCAGGAAACAGGGCTCCATAGCCCAAAGCACTGCAGAAGCATAATACACTACTGCGAGTGCTGCTAATAGAGAAACAATGTGGCTTAGGAAGCTACTTTCAGATTTGATCTTGAACCCACAGTCATTCACTGTGACAATCATAGTCGCTTAAAGCTCACCGAGAATTCAATGTTTCATGATAGAACGAAACACATACCACTATGTATGGGACATGGATCAGAAGAACGTTCTCAACATTCAGTATGTTTCGATGTTAGAACAGAAAATAGATATTTTTACCAAGCCACTGTCCCTAACAAATTTTATACTTTCGTGACAAGCTTGGTGTAGCTGAGAATGCCTCTCTTGCTGAGAGGGAGTGTTAAATTTAAAGCATCTGCAAGAGCCATTCTCCGAGAAGATGGCTAAGACCCTAGCCAAGTTCTAGGACCCCGAGTACACTCCTAGGGTTCTTGGTCTAGGACCAAGCAGTAAAGACCCCTGAGAGGGCCCCGAGTACATGAATGGGGTTCTTGGTCTAGGACCAAGCAGTAAAGACCCCTGAGAGGGCCCCCAGTACATGACTAGGGTTCTTGGTCTGGGACGAAGCAGCAAAAGACCCTTGTTAGGGCCCCTAGTATATGACTGGGGTTCTTGGTATGTGACCAAGCAATTAAAGTCCCTAGATATGTCTAGGGCCCCTAGAAATATTCCAGGGTACCCATGCCTGGGGCATGGGTTGATCCTTGATCTTTTACCTTGGTGGATAAGACCCCAGAGATATTATGGGGCCACCTGGTCTTTGAACAGGTGTTTGTTATTATATGTCTTCCTTGAAGGTGGGCATGACCACATGAGGGATTTATCCCATATGTAATGATGATAAAATTATAAGGTCACTTTGAGAATGAATGGACAAGTACTACCACCAAAAAACCCCACCTAAAACCCCTTTTTCCCTTGCTTGTGTTTGTTTGGGGTTTTGTTTTTGTCTTAAGGGTTAATGGAAAATATTAATTAAATGTTTTAATTATAACATGTTTAAATTAATATTTATATTAATTAAAACATGTTATTTTTAATTGTTACTTTAATTTTTATTACCCTTATGCCCTAGCCTAAAAATATAAATAGAGACCTACCCTCTACCCTTCACTCACTCATTTTCTTCTTCCTAGCCAAAATTTAGTCTGAAATTTTCTACGACTCCTTCTTGTTCAGTTTGGTAAAGTGGTGCGGCTCACTCTAAGACAATATCTTGTTTGGTGTAGGCATTGTTAGAATATAGAGGATTGTGCTTGTTTAACCATTGGCGATACCCTCATCACCCAACCACAAGCTGAAGCCACCCTCTGAGCACCTTGACCTTGACCTTCACCAAGAAGAGAATCTTGGTAGAAATCAATAGCCAAGAGAGGATAAATGCACCAAGCAAGAAAATAGAAACTAAATTGAACAAATGATCCCACCCAGAAGCTAGCGCACCACATTCCCATCTCTCCCAAAAAACTTGCACACAAAACTGCTACTACCTGCAACTGCTTGCGCAGATTTAGCTCTCACTGCAACTGCTGATATATGAAATAATGAAACTGGCACCCTGTATTTATAGTGGAATGGTCAGTCTAACTAGGGCCGACTTCTCCTTCTGGGCATCAATAAATTCAATTTAAATATATTTGTTCAGCCGACAACTTGTAAAGGGTTTCCTTTAATTCTTTGCTTCCTTCCAGAGGATTCTAGTCTCGTCATAAGTCACAATAGAGGTTCATACCTCCCGAAGCTACCATAATATTAACACTCCCTCCTAGCTAGGGAGGTATGGTCTTGAAAACAACAGACCATTCAACTGGTAGCACCACAAGCACCTGTCATTATTATCCGACTGGACAATCTCCTATGACAACTGGTACAATATCAATTAATAGAACACACATGTGTCTATTCCAGTAGTACACAACTACTCAAACTTGTGAAACACAATCACAAATAGTAGCATATCTACTGTCATTCATTCTTCATAACAAATATCTGATAGCAACCTACATGGAAACAATGTTATGACAAGAACTGAGTCATCTGGGCCAATCTTTCACTCACGTCTGTGAGATCTGAAAGAGTGTCTGCCCTCAGTATAAAACATCAATAATAATCACCTGGGCCAATCTTTCACTCACATCTGTGAGGTCTGAAAGAGTTTTCCCTCAATATAGAATATCAATAATGGGCTATCTGCCCCATTCTTCTCAACCAAGGAAGAAGGATTGTTTCTGATTCTGAACCTAGACCATTTCCCACCCTGGCCATTCTTCCGACACTAAACAAAGTGTAACCTGGAGAGAATGAGTCTGTCCTCGAGAAATGTTTGGACCATTCCTTACCCTGGGCCATTCCTCCAACACTAAACAAAGTGTAACCTGGAGGGAATGAGTCTTCCCTAAGGAATGACTGTCATGGACTATTCCCCACCCTAGGCCATTCTTCCGACATTAAACAAAGTGTAACCTGGAGAGAATGAGTCTGCCCTCAAGGAATAACTGTTCCTAATTGCTGAGCCTGGACTACTCCCCACCCTGGTCCATTCTTCTGACACTAAACAAAGTGTAACTTGTAGAGAATGAGTCTGCCCTCGAGGAATAACTGTTCGGACCATTCACCACCCTGGTCCATTCCTCTGACACTAAAGTGTAACATGGAGAGAATGTATAACCCTCAAGGAATGTATGTCCTGCATCAACCTCCAAAATAGACGATTCTTCGAAACTGCTCACAACTATGAACTTTGAAAGAATGACTGCCCGGCGAGGCGGACCATTCTACTTGACCACTACTCAGAGTGACTTCCAAGAAGAATGATTGTCCTAGACCACTCCCCATAATGGGAAGTCGTTGTCTATGATACATCAACAATTAGTCTTCCTCCCATGTTAACTACAATGGGAAGTCACTGTCCGTCAGAAATCTCAATCCACTTTCTGAACAGGAATGCATCTATCCAATCTGGACTATTTTTCAATTACAAAGATAGTATTTTCAATGCTCCCTCCTAACTGGAGAGTTATTTCAATCACAAAACAAATGTTTTTCAAGATTTTTTTTTTTTTTTTGTGTACCTTCTCTATCCTGGAGAATCTTCTCTTTCAGCTAAGGGTGTTATTTGCACGATCCCCATCTTCTCTCGGAAATATGCAAACTTGATTCTGGAAAGAGGTTTTGTCAGGATGTCTGATGTCTACTCATTAGTGGGGATATACTCGAGCTTTACCTCTCTTTCCTGGACTTTATCTCGGATAAAGTAGTATTTGATCTCAATGTGCTTCAACCTTTCATGAAACACTAGATGTCTGGATAATCTTATACAACTCTGATTATCACAATATATTGTGGTCGATTCTGGAGTCTGATCAAATAAATCGGATATTAACTTCCTTAGCCACACTGCTTCTGTGCATACTTCGCAAGTTGCCATATACTCTGCTTCTGATGCACTGAGTGCGACAAACTTTTGCTTTTTTCTGCTCCAAGATATCATAGCGGAGCCCAAGCTGAAACACATACTTGAAGTACTCTTTCAGTCTTCTGCACTTCCTGCCCAATCAGAGTCTGTGAATCCATGAAGTTGGACATCACTGGATGCGGTATATCTTAAGCCATAGTTTATTGTCCCATGAATATATCTTAGAACATGCTTTACAGCTATCCAATGCTCTTGTCTAGGTTCCACCTGGAACTGACTTAATGTATTAACAACAAAGCAAATATCTAGTCAAGTATTTACCAAATACATCAATGATTCAATTAGTTTCCGATATAAAGATGGATCTACTGGATCAGAATCTGCATGACTCTTAGAGAAGCCAAGTATAGTTAGATAGCTATCCATTCTGGCATACCAAGCCCTTGGGGCTTGCTTGAGTCCATATAGAGATTTCTTCAATCTGCAAACGTGAGTGTCTCTGGAATGTACCTCGAATCTTTGAGGTTGTTCAATATATACTTCTTCTTCAATAGCTCCGTTGAGAAAGGTTGTATTTACATCCATCTGGTGTAGATTCCATCCCATGGAAGCGACAAGAGATATGATAGCTCTGATGGAGGTATACCTTGCCACCAGAGCAAAGGTTTCATCATAGTCTTCTCCCTCCTTCTAGGAGAACCCTCTAGCCATGAATGTTGCCTTGTATCTATCCATGCTTCCGTCTGCTGCATGTTTGATCTTGTATACCCATTTTGAAGTTACAACTGATTTCTCTTTGGGTCTAGGTACAATTTCCCATACTTCATTTTTCATAATGGACTGATGTTCTTCCGCCATAGCTTCTTTCCATTGTCCTTTTTTAACTGCTTCTTCAAACGTAGTAGGTTCTTCATCTAGAAGCTTTGTCATGTATGCTACATAACTTGAGAATCTTTTATGTCTTTTAGTCTTCCTGGATGTTCCTTCTGGAACCTTGATTCTTTCTGCGTCTTTTAAGGTGGCTTCAAGCCAAGCTGGTCATTTCTTGTTCTTTGGTATATTATCTGGATCAATGTTCTCACATATCTCCATAGGATGATCAAGTTGATCCTTTTCATTAATTTCACCTTCTGTGTTTTCTTCATTTGGTTCTTCAATTTCTTCTTCTTCTATAGTTTCTTCAATAGATTTTCTGAAGGCCATTCTTTCATTGAATGTTACGTCTCTTCTTACTTCTATCTTGTGTTGATTTGGAATAAATATTCTGTAGGCTTTGGATGAATCACTATATCCCACGAATATCCCTTTCTTTCCTGAGGGTTCTAGTTTATTTCTTTTATCTTTGGGAATATGAGAATAAACTTGACATCCAAATATTCTTAAGTTTTCTATGTTAGGTTTCTTACCTGAGAATGCTTCTTCTGGTGTCATGTCTTTCAATATGCGATGAGGGCTTCTATTCTGTACGTATATTTCCATCATTGCTGCTTCTCCCCATAGAAACATGGATAGATCTTGATCGTTCAATAGGGTTTTTACTGTTTCTTCGATGGATCTGTTCTTTCTTTATGCTACACCATTTTGTTGAGGATTATGAAGAACAGTTAGCTCCCTCCTAATCCCTACTGATTTGCAGAATGCAATGAACTCCTTCGAGGTGTATTCTCCTCCATTATCTGTTCTTAATGTCTTGATATTCTTGTTTGTAAGGTTTTCTATTTCTGCCTTGAATTCTTGGAACTTGTTGAATACTTCATCTTTTGACTTTAGTAGGTATAGCCATGTCTTCCTTGAATAGTCATCTATGAATGTTACGTAGTAGAGAGATCCTCCTAAATATTTGACTAGCATTGGACCGCAAACATATGAGTGTATTAGATCTAGGGTTTCCTTAGATCTGTTGTTGTTACTTGGGAATGGTTTCTTGATGTTCTTCCCAAGGGCACATCCCTTGCAAATTCCTTCTTGTGTAGACTTCAATTCTGGTATCCCTTCAACCATCTTCCTGAGGAAAGGTAGTGCTTGATAATTGATATGAGCGTACCTTCTATGTCAAATCTCATTAGGGTTGACTTCGTCATGTACTAGGGCTTCTTCATTTCATTCTAGTAGTCTATATAGATTCCCTTCACGTCTTCCAATAACCCTAGCATCTTCTATGCTGGAATCCTTGTGCCATGATAACACTTTTTCATCTCTGAAGGCTATTTTGTTTCCTTTGTCTTCTAAACATGATATTGATACAAGATTCTTTTCTAAACCAACTACATACAGAACATTGCTTAAGTGAACATGATTACCTGATTCCAATTTGATGGAGGCTTGTCCAAATCCTTCGACGGGGTAGGTGCTTTTGTCTCCAAGCTCCAATTTGTATGATGTCTTTCTCTCATTTAGATCTGAGATTCTAGCTTGATCTCCCATCATGTGCCTGGAAGCTCCACTGTTGATTATCCACATATCGTCTTCAATTGTCCCGGTAAGTGCTGAGTAATGTAATAGACTAATTGTTTCGTACATGTCTTCGGTTGACTGATAACTGGTCATGCCTTGATCTAAAACTTCAACTTCATCATTTCTTTCTTTTGAGAAAGTCAATAGGTGCACTGAGTTAGGGCACATCTGAATGTATTCTCCTTGAGAAATATGCTCCATCACAAGGTGTCGGATCTGAGAATTAGGGTTTTTGCAACTGCTACTGCTAGTAACCCTAGCTGCAGTTCTTTGGAAGTTGCTCCTGCTAGTAACTCTAGCGGCAGTTCCTCAATGAGCTCAATACCTAGTGGTTATGTTTCCTTCTAGCATTTTAGGTTGACTGAAGGGGTGTGGGCCCATAACCTGTTAGAATATAGAGGATTGTGCTCGTTTAACCATTGACGATACCCTTGTCACCCAACCACAGGCTGAAGCCACCCTCCGAGCACCTTGACCTTGACCGAGAAGAGAATCCTGGTAGCAATCAATAACCAAGAGAGGCTAAATGCACCAAGCAAGAAAATAGAAACTAAATTGAACAGATGATCCCACCCAGAAGCTAGCGCACCACTTTCCCAACTCTCCCAAAAAACTTGCGCACAAAATTGCTACCGCCTGCGCAGATTTAGCTCTCACTGCAACTGTTGATATATGAAATAATGAAACTGGCACCCTGTATTTATAGTGGACTGGCCAATCTAACTGGGGCTAACTTCTCCTTCTGGGCATCAATAAATTCAATTTAAATATATTTGTTCAACCGACAACTTGTCTAGGGTTTCCTTTAATTCTTTGCTTCCTTCCAGAGGATTCTAGTCTCGTCATAGGTCACAATAGAGGTTCATACCTCCCAAATCTACCATAATATTAACAGGCACCGTGGGCTTATCCTTTGTTGATTGAGGTTTGGCGGCTCTGTTGATAAGTGTTTAGGTTTTCGTGGCTCCTCTAATTCAGCTTTCCACTAGTCCCTTTTGTTGTTGCATGAAGGTATGTCCTTATGCCATTTGTTTAGGTTGTCGTTGTCATCTTTCTTTGTTGATGCCACTTTGTTTATGCTATCGTTGTCTTCCTGTGCCACTTGAAGGCTACCACTATCCTCTTTGATTTTGTTGGTGGTGTATGTTGTCTTACCTTGCAACTTCTTTTTGTACCCTAACCAGGGTTTGATAGGGAAGCCTTGGGACTGTTATTACTTCTATCTATGTGTTGTAGTAGTTTGGTAATTTTTCTAGACATAATTAATTAGGGTTGTTAGTGGCCTCTCAAGCTCATAACTGTCCCTATCCTTTTAGTCGTAGGCTCACTATTTAAGACATCCACAAACCCTACTATTATATGGGGGTTTGAATTCATGGAATTTTAGTGTGTCTTGTTCCTGAGTCTGTACCTAAGGCTTTAAAGTACAGTGTCAAGGCATCCGAAAGTATACAAAAGGTTGATACAGGATTATACTAACCTTCGGTATGAGAAACTAGAGCAAATTTCTACGTTCTCGTCGTCTAGCTTCCAAGTGCTCTTGAGCAGTTATGTCACGCTCAATGGTTGTCCATGAAAGTTCTAATTCCTCCCGGGTGTTAGCAGTTTTAAGGATTGTATCGAAAAGATTTAAAGCGATATGAGTTTGATTAGAGAGTCCGGGCTGAATATTTGGTTGAGTTACTGCAGGGACAGTCATTTAAGGAAAAGTACCAGTATGGAAATGATTTAGGAAGAGATTTTAACGTTGTTTCAATTTGGTTTTTTAAGTGGTATTTTTGCATGAAGAACAAAATGGGAATGCAAACTGAAGGCCCTTTCCCGTAACTGTATTGCTTTTAGTAAAAGGTATGGAATGAGAGAAAAAACATTTAGCTGTGGATAACGTAAGGTTCCTGTCAATAGAAACTCACACATACACAGAAGAAGAAATTGACATAGAAATAACTGACATAGTGTAACTAAATATAAAATTTTGTAAATGCAAATTGGTCTTACACCCGCTGATAGCTGGTGCAGAGGAAAGACAAGACACAATTACAGAAAGATGAAATCCCTTCACTATAGTAGTGGTCGTACTAAATTATAGTGATACACATCAATTATGTAGAGCAAAATGAAAAGAAACAAAGAAAATAACGAAACAAACTTGCAACACAGTTGTGACGGAATCAGGAATCTTCAAATTTGCTTGTATTAAATCCTCCAATGCAAAAATTACATTACAATGTTTGCCAAAAAGTCCAGCCTTTGGTTCTTCTTTTGGTGATCTATTTATACAAATTTGCCCTTTCCTACTCCTATTTTCAAAAAGGTGCCAGCTGCCTACCTCTACGTGACTTAGTGCATGTTATACATCTATCCACAAACTGGATACAAGTTGTGAAAGTTCCGCTTGGAAGCTGTGAGGAGCGAAGACACCCCATCTCTTCTACTTTATTTTCAAAAAGGGCCAGGTGCTTGTCTTTGCATAGACTCAGTGCATATCCTACATCTGTCCATGAATTGGGATACAAGATGAGACGACTCTGCTTGATAAATGGCTTCGGCAAAGTAGCACTCTCGGGCTAACTGTGGAAGTCTATTCCCCATATATGCATCAACCATATCAAGGGCGCCGAGTTGTGTGTTGGGCTGAATCAAATGTCCATCAATTTGAGCCATGTCTACCTTGTCTATCTTAGAGATATCTGCCAAATTTCTCTCATTTTTCTCCTTCATGTCAAGGGAGATCCGCTCTAAATTCATTTGTCTTAGCGTCCCTGTGTCACCCCCACTTTCCATCCCCAACAGTTCACCATTTATGGATTTGAAAGTTTCTTCTAGTGAATTTGTCACTTTTTGAGCCTGCTCCTTGCTTAGAGTAATACCATGCTCCCAATTTTTTAACAAAATATTTCCCCTAGTCTGTTCAGCAATGGTGAGTCCGGGAGACCCTGCTGAAAACCTATTGTTGGTGGCTATCACTGCTTCTTGGAAAGTGATCCGAGCAGCTTCTGCGTTTCTTTCCTTGACAATCAGATTCTCAGAAATCTGATGCATTAATAGGCAATCTCCTCGAAATTCCCCTACTTTGTTTAGCAGACTCTGTTGAGCAGGAAATATCCTGCTCCGAATGTCGATTGCCCGGGATTTAACAATCTCAATGTCGATCACATTGCTGCCTGCGACCTCTAGCTGAGCCTGTAACTGTGTGATGGTATCCCTCTACTGACCCGACTGCACTCGACCCTCTCGGATCACTGAGTTTTCTTGTTCCATCTTGGTTCTGAGGACTTCGATCTCTTTCCTATCGGCCAATTGGGCCAGCTCTATTGCTCCACTCGCTTGACTCTTAGCGTCTTTCGCAGCCGAAGCTACTCGGGCTTCAAGAGTCTTGATCAACCGATTTTTTCTCTTGAGATGATTTTTCAACATCGCAACCGAAAATTGGTTCACTAATGCATAAGCTCCCAACGTCCCTGCTATCTCTGTGGTGAATTCATCACTTTTCTTGTTTTTTCCATCTGTCATTACTTTAAATTTTTTAACAGTGGACTCTTCCTCTTGATAAAATTCCCGCTTTACCACAACCTTTCTCTTTCTGTCAAAAAAGAACTCATTAGGGAGGAGTTCCTCTGCCCTTATAGGTCTTAGTTCTTCGCCAAATATCCATCCCTCGCTGACGTCTCCTTGAGCCGACTCCAAGGGTGTGACAGAGTTGATGGGTTGTCCGATCTACTTTTCCCCCTTCCCTGGTGTGACAAGTGGGTCCTGTTATTTTGGAGGATCAGAGGTCTTTGTCTCTGTCCCTGTCTCTCGATTCTTCTCTTGCTCGGGATTCTTCTCCTTCTCGGGACTTTTCCCCCGTTCGGGACTCTTGTCCTGTTCAGGATTCTTTCCCTTCTCGGGACTTTTCCCCCATTCGGGACTCTTGTCCTGTTCAGGATTCTTTCCCTGCTCGGGACATTTCCCCCATTCGGGACTCTTGTCCTGTTCAGGATTCTTCTCCTGCTAGGGACTCTTTCCCTGTTCGGGATTCTGCTCCTGCTCCCCTTCCTGACATTTTTCGGGATTAGAAGTTTGCCCCGCAGAACTTTCGGCCTCTTTTTCTTTGTCCTTGGAAAGTCCCAAACCTCCCAGCACCATGGGGAGACATCTTCTCCTATGTTCTTGAAATTTTAAAACAGAGGCCCTATCTTCGGGTCCTAGGGATCTGATTTGAAATTGCACTTCCGAATAGGACCTCGCCCCTCGGAAAACATCATCCGAGGGTGAAAACTCGTGTTCAAACCTATTTAATCCACAATTCCCCAAATGGGTGCTTACAATTCTTTGCGGATCATGATTTTTGTACTCAATAGAGACTAGGCTCAAATCTTCTAAGGTTGCAGCTTCAGCCTTAGCATGTCCGAAATCTAATAAGGAATAGGAATTAAGCCGAACAGGGAAAAACGACCATACCTTCTTAGATGACTCTTTGATCTCTTTAATTACTCCGCCGATTACTGTTTGTCGCGCAATCTCACGACAGGCCAGCTTGTCGGGAATGAAAAGCGGTAGCGCCAGAGGAGGGACAGCTGCTCCGAAAACTCTCAAATAGGAGAATTCTTCCTCTACGTACCAGTCTGCGATATGGATCAGATTCGCAGCAATGCTATCTGAGATGCGGGGTGGCGAAAGACCAAAAAGGGTGATGTGCAGGGGCACCATCACCCAGTTGAAAATCTCATAAATAAACTTATTTGCGTTATTTTCCCACAGCTTGTCGCGGTACTCATGAACAGTTTTCTCTTGGGTTGGACTCCAAGCCCAATTCATCAAAGGAAAAGGCGTCATGGAGCATATCGCGTCCATGATATACGCGGACATGAAGAATCCAGAGGGTCTCACGGCTGCCTTTTTCTCACGGTAATCTGTAATTCTGTTGAAAAGACTGTTGGAGAGCATCTTCGCCCAATTAAATGAGCAACCTTCTGCTACCCGAAAAATGAGAGGTACCCACTGGATGTAAAAATGCGTGGTATCCTCCCATCTGAAAAGCCGACAAGTCATCATCGCCACATACATATATTGTGGCTCCAATGAAGAAATCGAATACACACCCTTGTCATTCACTCTGAATGTTGCGGAATGCGAAACCCAATCTTTAATCAAACTAGGCATGGTTTTATCAAATTCCTCGCATTCCTTCTTTTTGAATTCCTCCAGGAATTCTTTGCCATATGTATACTCGGAAGTTGATGGGAGCTTATACATAGATTGGATATGATCTGGTCTGAAAGTCCCGACCATGACCTGTCGGTCATTTACGATAGTTCTGGCAGTCAGGTCGATGTGATCCAATGCCCATCGGATCATGTCGTAGTATGGGAGAAACCGAGGTCTGGTTGCTACCAGGTGCATTCCAGACTGAACAATTGTCTTTTACTTAGTATTTAGGTCATCCTTTACAATATCATTGTCATTGTCATCCGAGTCAGAATAGTTTACTAACTCGGATTGCAGAATTAATGAAATAAACGACCAGGTGGGTATTGAGCCGCCAGTCCGTGGTGAAGTGTCTGAGACGTTTTCTGGACCTTGCGCTGCAACCTCGACATTTTCTTTCACCGCTCTCCTTGGGGCCATGGCTGTCGCTTTGTTTTTCGCTCTTCTGCAATAAACTCGTGTATACATGCGGAAATGAGTTCCCTCGGAGCAAGGTGAGCTCTGTGCACTTATGAGAAATGTTTAAAAAGAATGAAACTCCCGTATATATTTGAAAACTTTGTACCTTTTAAAATAAGTCTGTCAAATCGCAAATAAAACCAAATTTAATGTATAAATCCGATCTTATTTATTCGTAGATTTACCCTACTTTTCCATTAATGTCATCAATGTTCGGCGGCTTGACAGGCAATCGGGTTATGGAGAGCAAGTAAATTCCTCGTGAAGTGTGCCAACCTCGATACGCAGGGCGTATCTCACTTAATTTTAAGATTTCAAATTTAACAACGTTAACCATTTTCTCGCCTTTCGTTGTATCATGGATTTTCTTTTCAGATTTTGACTCTTCAACTCGCGAGGTTGCGAGTGCCGATTTTTCTTTTATTGATAATAACCGTGATTTGGCGCATTCTTAATTATATAACTAACCTAATCGCCATACCGCGACTCGGGAATTCAAAGACAAATTTTTGGGGGAATATGTTGAGTTGCGATATCGCGATGTGGCGATAATTAAGACTCGAATTAAGAGAAGAAAATCTTAGATTAGGAGCTTAATTAATCTCGCTGTAATTATGTCGCAACTTCGTGAATCAGATTTTTGGACACCTTAACTCAGAGAAAGAAAGTGCTGAGTGACGAAGTGCCAAGAACCAAATTTAATCATGGTTAGTTTTTTACCCTTAGTCTCTGACCAAGGTTATCACAAAGTCATCGTGTTCTCGGCTATCGGGACTGCAAGAACAAAAACTTAGGTCTGATGAATGTCGAGGCGCGAAACTCCGACGACGTCTAATCAGAGGTTAAAGATTTTACCCTAGTTGACGCCTTGGACAAAAATTAGAACCGAGTTCGCATTTTCGTGACTCGAGACTTGTGATTTCAAGAAATAAAGTGTCCGACTTGCGAGACCCCGAAATAAACAAATGAGCAAACATACTTGCGAAAAATGGACCCTTTTTATAAAGTGACAAAGCATTGCTATTCATGGGACAAGATTTCAGAGCTTTATGATTTCAGAAGGAGAAGAAAAACAACTTTAGATCTCAAGTATCAAAGATTGAAAATTGCGCGAGGTGAAAAACAAGGGCGGCTCCAACAGTGTGCATGAGGGTTTTGTTTCCAGTCTCATGTGTGTGATGATTTAAGCTTGGTGGAGATTAATCTGCTCATTCTCTTGGCAGAGATCTAACCTATGTGGTAGATCTATGAGCCTGAATTTTTTCTGAGCATATCTTCAATGGCATAGCATTCCTCAAGTAAGTCAAGCTCTCATTTATAACTCAGAGGTAAGTGGCTACTTCGGTTTTATTTCATTGTTTGTACTTAGATCTATTGTTTATGTTCTTATCTATTGACTTAGCACACTCAGAAATAGTCTTATAGTTCAGATCTAATTGTTCATAAATAATTCTATGGCTAATATAGTTCAGATCTCCTATATTGAAATGATAAATGTTTAGATTTACTAGTTCAGATCTAATTCATGTATATACTCAGAAATATTGTTCAGGAAGTTAGATCTATTGTCATGCTTACTCAGAAAGTTAGATCTATTGATTTGCTTGCTCAGAAACTTGATATATTGATTTTCTTACTTGGATATCTATGGTTTTGATCTAAGTTTCAGATCTACTGTCTTCCTATTGATTTATGTTCTGAGTTTTATTTAAGATCTACTATGTTCTTGCTGATCTAGTTTTTCAGAAAATTCAAAAGGATATATCTTTTGTTCCTTCTCCCTAATTCTAACACCAGTTGCAATCATTGCAGTTTCACTCTTCCTCTAGACTTTCACAACACTTTCTTGAGTCTGACTGTGTTAGCAAATGAGTTCAAGCACCTTTTATTTATACTAACAAGGCCAAGTGAACATGTGTCTTTTCAATTAGGGATGACCTATCCTTTTCTGCATATAATACTTCAATATTACTTATTATGTTGAGTCGACTTGTCTTCCATGGTTTTCACACATCTATTTATGTTTTCTCTTGTTTCCAGAATATTCTATTCTAGTCAAAGGTTTATCCATGGAGGTTAATAACTCCCACAGCTACCAAAACATCAACACTTGGAGACATAGTTCTAAGGTCCATAAGGGGTTTCACCCTAGGAATATTCTCTTGTTAGATTCAAATACCTAAGGTCCAAGAGGGGTTGCACCTTGGGGTTTTGAATTCAGTCGATTTGATCCTTAAATTAGACATTTTAGAAAAAGGAAAATGACACCTAGGATCCATAAGGATTTTAATCCTGGGAATTTTCTCTTGTATGTTTTGATCCTAAGGTCCAAGAGGGGTTTCACATTAGGGTTCAAAGCTTCATTCTTCTTGAATATCTAATTCATATTTCAAAGTGTTGCTTGACTCCATTTCCCAAATAATTAGATGAGACTAGTCTTATTGTTTGTGATGCTTACACTCTCAACAAATTTCAAAACCTTCACTTAAATAATATTTATGGCATCATGCTAAAGGTACCTCAATGGTTTGCGTTTTCATTGGATAACTTGTTGATATCATAAAGTGAATGCTACAACCATTAGGGATGCAATTTATTGTTGAAAAATAATGAATATTTTGGCTAAAATTTCTTAGAATTATTGTCTACAATTAGATATTGTTCCCCTACCTCTATGCTAAATTGTAAGAGTCAATTGATAATTTTATGGTTTTTTTTTCCTATTTTTGTTATAAAATACTATTTTTTGATATAGACTAGTTTATTGTTGCAATTTTACAACAACAATAGGTTTTATTTGTTACCTAGTGTCTATAGATGATTGATATGCTATATTACATGGTAATTGATGATTTTATGCATTGAAGAGTTTATTGTCTTTTGCAAGTTTACCAATTACCTCGTTCAATCCAATTCTTCCCTTCACCTTTCCTAGAACTAGCTTAATCATTTGAGTGACCAATATAGGGGGTTGTATTCTTGGCTAATATTGCTACATGGTCCCTTGAGGTCACTAGGGAATTATCCTCCCTTGTGTTGGGCCTATTTCATTCACTAAAATGAGTGAAATATTTTCTTAGGTGACAGTTGTAGATACCTCCAACTATTACACAATATTGGGATCTTGTGGAGGGCTTTGCACAAGTATGAATTCTTTGATAACAAGATCATTGGGTAAGGGAGGACCAAGTATCAAGTCGATGATATTCTTGACCTAAAAATGTAGATCCACCCCTATATATGAAGAGACAATGTCTCCATACACCTCTACAACCTTGTTCACCTGCTTCTACTATGTAGAGATACCATGTGTTGAAGTTGTGTGGAAACAATGAAATTTTGTTCACCTTGTAACTAAACCATGAAGATAACAAGAGATTATCTTTTTTCATTGTTTTACTGAGATTAATGAAATTTCAATAGTCATAACTAACTTTGGTACCTCGTATGGATGACCTCCCAACTGGGACTTATAAACAACATGACATTTTCACATATAAGGTTTTCCTAAAAGAACATCAAAATATTCAAGTGGGGCAACACCACATGATACATCATCTTTGAAGGGCTCAATGTAGTAGGATGGGAAACATTGTTAGTTGACATGAAGGTCTCATCCATTACTTAACCAAACGATGGTATATGTGATCCGGATTATTTTCAGCACGAAATGAGAGCGGAGATATAATAAAGAAATGCACAGAGATATCATGTATATCCAGTAATATAACAGAAATATATCAGAGATGCAACCATAAACATAGAGATACAGTAATACACGATTTCTATTAATGAAATAATTGTACAGAGACTGTAAAAATACAGAGTGAAAGACTCGCTAGAATGGTGGCAGCTTATCTCTAAGAAGAGATGTGACGGATACTCGCATTCGCAAGAAGATAATTACAATGAGGCTCTGAAGGACCTTTTACAATAAACAGGAATGCCAAAAGTCCTAGACATCCAAAATCCTAACCCTAGGAGACGAAGCACCAAAAGTCATGTGAGCCCCGTTTGGGTAAGTGAGTACATCAACTTCCCGGGGTCGTAACTTTTGCATACGATCTCCGTTTTAGGCATGTGATAGCTCGTTGGAAAGGTATTGTCGAGGAGATTCATTTTGGGGGATCAATCATGCCTTTGGATATCATTGAGAACCTATATCTTGAAAAACCTTCATTTGGACCCTTAAAATGGCCCCGGAAGTTAAAACCTGCTAAAAATAGTAAATTGCCAAAATGGCCAAAAAACTATTTTGAGCCATTTGGAAAAGGTGGGTGGCCATTGATATCCACCTGGATCAATCCTCCCTCCTTAGGAAGCAATGGTCTCCATTGCGTTGAGTTCCCGGGGGAGAGGGAAAAGCATTTGTTGAATCTGCATCTTGGTGAGCTGCTTGTCTTGCTGGAGACGTCGCGCTGCTTAGTTTGTGGAAATCTGTCACGAACCTGTTGCGGTTGAGGCTGCTCAACAAGTCGAGATACATAAGAGGACGATGTGCAGAAGGAATCTTTGCACTTTGCTGCAACCTTTTCGACCTGCTTCTGTTGGATAGAAGGTGCTTTGGCCGAAGCTGTGGTGGCTGCAGTATCCTTCTGTTCACCCTTTGAACAGATTGTGGAGAAGATGAATTTTGTAGTATGAGATACTACCTTGCGACACTGTTTAGGTGGGGAAGTAGTTGGAACTACCTCTGGTATCCTGTAGAGATGACCCCCAAAGTAATAATGACACTACAGGGTCGAGACTCATAGATAGCATAGCGTTTCCACATATATGGCTGGCCCAAGAGAACATCACAGACATCCAGTGGGGCAACATCACATAATACCTCATCCTTGAAGGGTTGGATACCGTATGACAATCGACACTGCTGGCTGACACGAAGATCTCATCCTTGGCGAAGCCACCCAATGCTATATGGTTGCGGGTGTGGTGTTGTCGACAATCCCAACTGTTTGACGACCTCTGTGGAGATGAGGTTCTTCTGGCTTCCGCTATCAACAATAAAATGCAGCGGGGTCCCCTTCACCCACATCTGTGAATGAAAAAGGCTCTCCCCCTCTTCTGGATCTGTTGGTTCTTCTGGTTGAATTGTTGCGGTTGCGACAATAGCAGTGGGGTTTGCGTCGATGATCTGTCTTTTACCAGTATTTTCATAATCATATTCTGAATCAGGGTTCGGCTCCTTGTCTTTGATCTCGACCACCAATGACTGTTTTGAGCGACATTCATCGATGTTGTGCCAGGGGATTTTGTGGAAATCGCACCATTTTCCGGTGTCCTTCTTTGTCTTCCTGTGACCCTTATTTTCCTATGGCTTGGACTGGTTTTCGGGAGACTGTTTGTTAGGGTTGTCTTTGTCATACTTTGGTTGTTGTGGATTTGCAGACCCAAACTCCCGTTTGTTCTGGTACTTAAATTTCTGCTCGATTTTAACAGCATATCGATAGGCAGCACCGAGTGATGAGATGTCCAGAAAATCCATTTCAGTTTAGATGTATCTGTGTAGAGCCCCGCGGTATTTCAAAACCAAATGTCATTCAGAGTCTTTGATACCCATCTTGGTGCGCAAGGTATGGAAGCTATTGCTGAACTCCGGAACTGATTGGCCCTTCTCTTTTCATTGTGTGGTCCATCTCATGTATTGGTCCTCATAGTTTCCAACAGGGTAGTATTGTTCCTTTACCACATCCACAAAAAATTCCCAAGTGGGCTCGACCCCATATATTCCAGAATCCTCTATGGAACTCTGCTCCCAGTAAGTTTCCCACCAATGTTTGACATGGGGGAGAGATTTAAGGAGTGCGAAGGTGATCTTTTCCTTGTCTGAAAAATTATGAACAGAGAAATAACCTTCTAGCAGATTTAACCATTTATCTAGGGCATATGCATCTATTTGACCTTCAAATACGGGAATATCAAAATTAACGTGTACCTTGAAAGGCGAGGTGCCTCCAAAGTGGTCTCTTGATGAAGATGCACCTGATGCTATCGGCAGGTGTTGAAGGATGTGGGAAAA
>ML778856.1:294430-309006 GCA_009831015.1 Picea engelmannii | reverse complement strand
TAATGATATTTTCCTACCCTTATAACAAGTATGCACAACAACAACGATAAGAAATTTTTGAACATTCTCAAAATATTGTTTGGTAGGTAAATAATTTCCTTTAGAAGGATGTGATGAAATTTGATTTCCAATGACTTACTATAGAAAAAATCGATGAATTGCAAGACAATCAAAATACTAAGAAAAATATGTGAACATTCCAATGGGAAAAAATGGCATAATTCCACCTTTGATCCTCCTCCTCCTCCAATATGAACCTTGTTGTTGACATCTACAAAAAATGATCCCATTTATTACATAAAAAAAGAAACTTAGATGGATGGCATGGCATTTCTAGAGGTATAATCATTCTCTTTACCCAGTCCACATGTGGCACCTCATTATATTCAAATGACTCGTGCCTTCTCTCTCATAAATATTTTATTCTAATAACATAATAAAATTGGGTGGGAACCGATGGAGGACAATTTATGCTTGCAGAATAAGTATAAGGATATTTTTAGGGAGAAATTATTCAATGGAATAGAGGGATCAACTTTCAAATTTGCAATATGAATGACATTGAACTAATGATAATAATAAATAAATTTCAACAACAACAATAATAATTTGTTTTTCCCCGTAATGCATTTCCTGGGGAAACTCGTTAGGAACTTCACCTCATTCTGAGGATGGTACCTATATTTGACAAAATAGTGTATTTCCACATAGGTCGAACACCTTAACAAACCACTCACAAAAAAAAATCAAAGATCAATATGATAGTGTATTACATGGCTACAACCCTCAAAGAGGAAACAATCCATGGTCCTAGCCAATGTGGAGAATTTAGAAAATATATTAATTAAAAAAGAAAAAAAGTTAAATAGATATCATGGACCAATTAGGTGTTAAGCCACGATTCAATACATTCATTAGTATTGAGGAGAATATGAACTATTAGATCACTTTATGTCTAGACCATATCGTGACAATCAAATTACATAACTACAAATACATACTAAGGAAACCCAATAAATAAACACACATTACCTAAAGACACATTAGACCAAGTTGATCTTAACTAACTACTAAGTGTATAAATATCATAACATCCCCCCTTAAGAAAATCTTGCAACGAGATTGAAATATATACAAATGTGACACAATAGGAGAAGGAAGGAGGTTGTTGGGGCAAGCATTCTGGGACCATTTTTGGGAAACTATGTAGGAGTGCGCGTGAAGGAAGGAATAAAGTTAGGCATTTTTAGGATCAATGCAAGCGAAGGAAGGAAGTGAGTTAGAATTAGCTAGGCATTTTGGTCCATTGATAACATGCTAAGCCCTATTGTAAATGTATAAATATGTAAGGGTTTTGGGTAGAAACTAGCAGGCAGATAAGTTGTGTGTGATAGATGTGAGTGATTAAGAAGAGCTAAATGTGCCCTATATGCGTGGACGACAAGGGAATTTTGGGGTATAACTAAGATATCATGTATGAGAACAATGCACATATTTTGTAAGGGATGATTATGAATAATAATATAAGAAGCCACTTGTTGTGAACGTAGGCCATCGTGGGTGAACCACGTTAAATATGGTGTCTTTGTGTTATTCTATGATGTGTTTATTTGTTCTATGTATTGCGTGCATATGATTTACTTCTTTTATTATCGATCTGTTATATGTTTTTGTGCACATTGTATAATATATATTGAATAAATGTTAAGGAGAATGGTTATGATGAATGACTCCCATACCTTCATGATTGTGGAAACTTCTTTTCAAAAGTCCCCATAGATACCTCAGGTGAGACTTCACCTACTTGCGGGTGATGCTGAAAGGGCCTATGTATTAGGGTGTTGTTGGTGAATTAATGTTGAACCCTAGGTCTATACATTGTGCGCCAACAAATGGTTATGTTGTCGAGACCAGGATTTGTGAGTGAGGGGATTATGGAGGCTGACTAAGGAAGAGATCGGACAATTGTTAAAGGAAAAGGAGAACGATTTTTATAGATATCAAAATAAGAACTTGCAGATCAGTATGGGACAATGGTTACATAGGTATGTATTTATAGACTTACATGAGATTTTATTTGTTTATTTCCCAAATTTGTTGGATGACTGATTACAAATATTAGCTAAAAATAACAAAACATTATGCACTATGGTTCTGAGGAATTGGACCCCTGAGTTGAATATTATAAGTAACTAGATCTTGCGCGTAGTTGATTTTTTTCTGGATAGTGTATTGGGGGGTTATGTTACTAAGTTTGTTATAGATTGTACCCAGTCATATAGTGCTATTGAAAGATAGTAATTTAAATTTCTGTGCGGAAGATATTTGAAATCATTGTCTACTTGGATCAATATATTGTTATGTGACAATGTGGTTATGAAGATGGAATCTGATTTTCCTATCATCTAAGCACCTTCATGTGCATAGGGGAGATGTGGGATGACAAGGGGATGGTCTAAGTGTATAAGAATATGGATGCGAGAAATAATGAATAAGGAACGAATGGACTGAGAATGTCGAGAGAATAATAATTTGCAAGAGGAGAAGAGATTAGATTATTGCGTAGTGGAAAACAATTTTGGTACTGTAGGAAGAAGACCATGAATGAGAGAGAAGAGAAGCTCAATGAGGTTGAGGAAAGAGACTTTGGTGTAGTACTCCAGATCAAAGGAATATTGCACACAGAGGAAAAGGAAAAATATCATCAGCTCAGTCTAGTAGAAGAAGATCTATTACATCCAACTCAGGCCAGACTCTACGTCGAACCCAGGACCCCATGTGTGTCTTTGAGAACTGTGGTAAGATATAAAACTTTGTCACTTGTAGTTAGTGAAGGAAGAAAATATAGCAACAAAGGTAGTCAGAGTAGTGGAATTAGTATGACAAAACAACTTCAGGTAGTGTCACCAAGGAAGAATATTGTGTAGTACACGATGGCAGGAGTAGACCCCACTTTCAGAATGTGTCTCTCATGCAGAAGGTTCTGAAGATCCAGAAAAACACTTGTTTGTATGTGAAGCAATATAGATAGTGAAGAATGTCTAGGATTATGATGTGAAGATCACACAGTTGGTGACAACATTCATAGACCATATGAAGTAATAGACTACTGTACCTGTGGGACAATTTATAACATTGGTAGACATCAGGAAAGCCATGTTAAAAGAGTTCCAGAAATGGGTGTATAAAACTAAATATAAGGCAAATGGAGAAGTTGACAAATATAAGGCAATATTAGTGGCTAAAGGATTTGCACAAGAATATGGAGTTGATTTTCACAATAGGAGTCGCTAAAGGATTTGCACAAGTTTGCAAGTTTTAGTATAAATATAGGAGGCCAGTCTTCATTCTAGAAGGCATTCTCAGAACAACAGAAGCAACACTTGTGCACACTGCAGTTGGCCAAATTGTGCCCAAGTTTGGAGGAGAGTTGTCGTTGCAATTGCTGCAACTAACAGATTTTGGACTCTCTGATCAGCTCTTGCTAATATATATGTATCACCCAATGATTTAGCATGGGAATTTTCTTTCATCCTTAATTGTCTAACATTTATTTCAACTGCCATGATACTTCCTTTGAATTTATGGAAATATGTTTTCTTTGTTGATGGAGATAATTTATACAAACTTCAATCCCTTTTTTTTAAATGCACATGCAAGCATATTGAGAAAATTTAAAAAATCTTGAAACACCTTAACATCTTGAGTAAAAATCATAGTTTATACTATGTTGTGAAAATTGGCAGAGAGGCCATCGAACAGACTAGCAAGGTTATGAATCCCAAGCTATGTAGAGAAATTGGAAGAGGGAATCCCTTGACTCCTGTTTTATTATTTGTTATAATTCTCTAGAATGGGAACATTAAGAAAGATATCCTATTGCAACTACTTAACACCAAATCTTATATGGAAGCTACCTTGGAACTATGATCAATAATTACCATGTCACAAACACTAATATTGTTTATTTATGAGGAGATACAAATGGGTGGAAGATCATATGGCTTCGAAAAGCCATGTTAATAGTTCATTGAATTAGTTACATTGTACTATTGAAGAATGATTTGAATTCAATATTTAATACATAAGGAAGTGGAATGGAAGATTTTGTGGTCAGTATGATTTTCATCTTGAAAATAACATTAAAATTGGTACGAGGACCATATCTCTTCCATGACAAGGGACATAATTTCATGCAAAGTTCAAAAAGTTGAGCATCATCTATAAGTGAGATACATTTGAGGAACTAATAGTTTCCTACATGAACAAACATTCCAATATTTATGCACATAGGTAAAACATAATGATGAATAAATCATCGAGTGAAAGGATTGAAAGTTAAAACTATGGCCTTGTTTAATGTTATTAGAAAACTCAGTTTATAACCTCATTTTTTAATGTGAAAAATTGCTAAAACATAAAACATAAGCAAAGAAATATTTTACCTTGCATCCAAAAGAGGTCTCATGTTCCACTACCTGGTTTTATTCGGTGTCCAACTTCATATTGGGATCACTAGCTAATTTTGCATCCAGAAAAGAGTCATAGATCAGTTGTGGGGTACTATCAAGACAACTTTGTCTAAGAAACGAGCTAGGGTTTCAAATATTCGGATTTCTAGAATATTTTTCACCCATCATGCGGCCACCTCACAAAAACTCTTCAAAAACAAAAGAATGAGCTAGGGTTTTGAAGTTGAAGTTCGGATGAGAAGAGATTAATTTATATGATTACACACACCAGATTCAGATTCTGCTCCAAATGGCTGACAATATCTTGGTCGATCTATGGATTAGTTTGTTGAAAAATTTCAAAAAAAAAAATCAAAAAAATTAATAAAAAAATTCAAAACTAGAAAACGCTAGGTCTGTGTTATGGGTATCGTCTAAGTATTTATAAGATTTATGTGTAGTCTATTTTGCTTCTCTATATACTGTTTACCTTTCTCGATTCTTACTTATACTGCTATGGCAATGTTGCTGTCACTTGGGATCTCAGTGACGCTGCCACATGTTTACACCTCATTTTGCGTAGGATCGGTGCTTTTAATTCTGCAACATCATCCGAAGTAAGTCGTGACTTTTTAGGATTCCACACATGTTTTGGATTCGGTGTTGCAGGCCTTTTAGATGCACAGCCCGGTCTCAATGATCTTACGACCGGAGTATTATAATCAAAATGCATTTTTCTGGCATTTGTAACCTGCAGCAACCGCAAATTACAGGAAGAACGAAGGTTACATTTAGACAACAGATTCTATTGATCACTATAGACCAAACATCTACAAGTTAAATTCAAAATGTTTGAACGTGAATTAAGAATTGTAATGAGCCCGTAGCCCTTACCGCTTCTCTGACCATACTTGAAAGGCGAGACAGCGGTTCCAGTTCATCGTGACGGAGTTTCAATACAACCTGTACCTGTTGTGTTGTAAAACAAAGAGATTAGTTCCCAAATACAGAAAAACGAATCCACAAAACCGAAGGCCAGAATCGCCTCCAAAAATAGCACAGCAAAAAAAATCAATGCGGGAACATACCAAGACATCTAAGGGCAGGACTAACTCCGACACCCGCTCTTCGGTAGCAACACCAACAACTGGTAAAGATTTCACCGGAGCAATGCAGAATTCCTCCTCGGCAGCCCTTTCGGGTGACATCCTATCAGATTTGGAAAGATCATCCGGCAAGCAGAATTTAATCCGATTCTCCTTCTCCATCTGCGGATCCGTCATTGACTCCGCAATTCTTTTCCTGCAAAGCTAAGTCACAAAATGTCACGTACTGCTTAAAAAAGGAAGAATAAATGAAAGAAAACAGACCTCAGTTGCCTTCTTCTTCTTCGGACACTCTTTATAACGCAATCTAAAAGGAATTCTTTTCTCCTTCTGCAACTGTAAATTTGCATGAAATGGCGAAGTGGAATGCTGGAATGAATAGGGTTGGAGAAAAATTAATGTTTATGATATATAGCCAAAAACTCCCAAACTCCGTGGACCCAGAAACCAAGTGGTCCCACAAACCCTATTAGAATAAACCCTAAATCGTTAAAAATGACTCACTGCTACACAGGATTAGAATAAACCCTAAAAAAGTTTTTTAGCACGTTACTGCCGGTGACCCTCGTCCACTCCGTTGCCTACGGGACGGGCTCGCCGACGTGTGCGCTATATGGGACGGGCCCACCACGAGGCACATTGGATTACCTGGCCGACATTTGATTCATTTGTGAACGTAATGAAGGCAGACATCCGACATACTTTGACGACACAGAACAACGTAAAGCATATTGGCGTGAATACCAGCAAAAAACTTTCGAAAAAATAACAAAGATCACTGGCGCAAGTAAATTGTATTGCTTCCAAATATAAGTATGTAAAAATCCAATCTGGCTTCCATGCCCTTTCTTATTTCCGGATCCATGATGTACTCAGAGGGATCATGTTCTTTGGGATCATCATATTCTTCGAGGTGAAAAAAAATTTTAGATTACAAAAATTTGAGGTAAGATTAGAATTTAAGATGGATCTACACTGTTTATCTATTAAGTCATTATAAAATACAAAAAGATTGGTAAAGCATAGTCTCATTTTAGCCATTGTAGTTGTAAACTTGTTTTGGTAAGATACCCAAGACAATTTATAAATCATAATAGTATCAAAGGAGTTTTATTTGGGAATTTGTCCTATCTAAGCGCAATGTATGCATACCCCACTTATAGAATCTAAGCCTATTAGAGAGTTCTTCCATATGAATTCCAAGATTAATTGAAGAAAGGTTAAGAAGAAGTCACAAATCTTCAATATGGAAGATGAGTACTAGCAAGGACCCTTTGATGAAGGTGAAAAAAGATTTACAACGTTGAAAGTTCAAGTAGTTGACATTTCCAAGAATTTTTCCTTAATTATGATCGTTCTCAAGAGAAATATCAACCCATTTTTAGAGAAACTCAAAACACGTGAGAGCACAAAATATCATGAGGAGCCAAGGAAAGAGAAAGACAAAATGAATCTCTAAAAAAAGAACCAATACATTTTTAACGTAGAAGAAAAGGTCGAGATCAAGCTCTATGAAGAATATGACACAATCACTTAAAATCAAATCCTTGGTTTCAGCAATTAGAAGTCTATGAAACAATGCAAAAGGAGGTGAACCTAAGTAGCCTCCATAAGAGGAGAAGGAGATGACAAATTTGTTGCATATCAAGATTCTTATTAAGAAGAATAAGGTTAATGCATTGTTTGATTCTATTTAAGAGGCTAACCTCATTACAAAGGATATAGCAAATAACCTTGGTTTAGAGATCCTTGATCACCCTTATCTATTCTCTTTGTGATGGATGAATAATGATGTAGAATTAAAAGTCACTAAACTTGTATGCTTAGATTTGTTATCAGTGCAAATTTTATTGATGGATCAGAAGTCAATGTTGCATTTTTATGGCTCCAGTGTAGATTTTTATAGCCCATACATGTATATAAGCTCTCATTTCTTTATGAGAAGGGAAACCAACATCACTTGATTAAATGTGGTAAATCTTTTATCATCAATGCATATAAAGGTATGTCTCGGGTCTCTTTAGTGAGTGCCCATCAAGCCAAGAAATTAATCAATGCAAGCAAGAAGTATGTACTTCTCTTATTGAGTTGGAACCAAAAAGATGTCAATTCAATGGATGAAAAGCATCCATGGAGGGATGTACAAAAGAACACAAGTGTTTTATGTAAGATTTTTTATAGGCATATAGAGAAGTGTTCCACGATTCAAATGGATTCCTACTCGAGAGGGAAGTGGAGCACAAGATACAGTTACTAATATATTCTCCTTTAACACACATAGCAATGTATAGACAATCCATATTAGAGTCAACTAAAATGAAGAGCCATATGTAAGAGTTGTTTGAGGAAGGAGTCACAAGACCAAGTGCCCAACCATGTCGTTCATGTGTCATTAATTTTCATACCAAAGAAGGATGGGACTTAGAGAATGTACATGGACTACTAAGCTCAAAATAATTTCACTCTCAATAATGAATATGTTTTCCTCCGGATTGATGACTTGTTATACTACTTGCAACATGAACAGTACTTCACCAAGATAGAGTTCAAATTTGAATATAATCAAATCTAGATAAAGGAAGAAGACACTTGGAAGACTACCTTCAAGATTATGTAAGACTTGTGTGAATGCTTCTAGTAATTCATTTTGATTTGGGCAATAGATCAAATACTTTTATGTCTTTAATGAATGATGCGTTATGTTCATTCCAACATTCATTTGTTATAGTACATACTTGGGAGGACCATGTGATACACATGAAGGAAGTGTTAGAGACTCTTATGAAACATTAATAGTTAGTGAACATAAAATAGTGTGAGTATGCTAAGCAGTGCTTCGTGTACTTGGGGAATGTGATTGGTGGAGGTAAGTTGAATATTAATCCTACAATCTAATCCTTAAATGGGATATGGCAACTTGTTCCACAAAATTTAGGAGTTTTGTAAGGATACCAAATATTTTAAGAAAGTTCATAGCATCATTTTTAGTGGTTCTGGCAACACTTCATGCTATAAAAACTATTGGAAAGGTTTTCTAGAGGGGTAAGAATCTAATAGAGAATATTCCAGAGGCTCGAGACAGGTGGAAACCATCCTCCATTTGAACGCTCCTTCAAGTTTTATGTTGATGAGCAACTTTTTTCACCCAATACAAACATAAAGAGAAGAAATTGCACATCATATTATGCAACAAACTTTAAAATTATCAAACATAATAAAATGAAATTGGACTTTAGACATTTTATGGTAATTTTTTGTGTTATCATGTTTGTCTTTTTTATTTTTCATGTGTTTATTTTGTCGAAAGGTGATTTTTATGGCTAAGTATGAGGGAAAGGTGTAAGTCCTTATGTGTTGAACATGTGTGTGTGTGTGTGCACATTTGTGTATACATATACATATTGAAAGTAAAAAATTATTATGGTTAAAACATTTCAATGGTGTGTTTCTTAGTATGAGGGAGATGTGTAACTCCTTATGTACTCAACATGGAGTTGACATGTGCTATATATATATATATCAATGGTGTGTTTCTTAGTATGAGGGAGATGTGCAATTCCTTTTGTACTCAACATTGAGTTGACATGGCATATATATATGGAACATGTCAACTCCATGTTGAGTACAGAAGAAATTGCACATCTCCCTCATACTAAGAAACACTCCATTGAAATATATATAAGAACCATTGTAAATCCATCTTAACTCTGGATCTATCATGCACCAAAAGGGATCATGTCCCTCGAGGTGAAAACCTTTTTTAGATTACAAAAACTTGAGGAAAGGTTTGCAATTCAAGATATTTGATCCCTCTCAGTGAATGATAGATCTGGATTTAAGATGCATATACACTAGATACCTATTAAGTCATTAAAAATTACAAAAACATTGGTCGAGTATAGTTTCATTGTATTCATTGTAGTTGTAGACTTGTTTTGGTAAGCCATGGATTGAAATAACCAAGAGAATTTATAAATCATAGTGGTATCAGACTAGTTTTATTTGGGAATTTGTAGGATCTAAGTGCAATGTATGCATACCCTACTTATAGAATCTAAGCCTACTAGATATTTCCACCTTGTGGATTCCAAGATTGATAGAAGAAATTTTAATAAGAAGTCACAAATTGATGAAATGGAAGATGAGTACTAACAATAACCCTTTGATGAAGGTGAAATAAGATTTACAACGTTGATAGTTCAAGTGATTGAAATTTCCAAGAATTTTTCCTTACTCATGATCACTCTAAAGATAAATATCAACCCATTTTCAGAGCAACTCAAAACTCATGAGAACGCAAAATATCATGAGGAGCCAAGGAAAGAGAAGGAGAAAATGAAGCTCAAAAAAGGGAACTCTAGTAACTAATATTACCAATACCTTTTTAAAGTGGAAGCAAATGTCAATATCAAGCTCTATGAAGAATATGAGGCAATCACTTATAATCAAATCCTTGGTTGCAACAATTAGAAGTCTATGCAACAATGCAAAAGGAGGTGACTTAAGTAGCCTCCATAAGAGGAGAAGGAGATGACAAATTTGTTGCATATCAAGATTCATATTAATAAGAATAAGGTTAATGCATTGTTTTATTCTAGTTAAGAGGTTAACCTCATTAAAGAGAATTTAGTAAGTAAGCTTGGTTTAGAGATCCTTGATCACCATTATCCATTCCCTTTTGGGATGGGTGAACAAGGATGTATAATTAAAAGTTACTAAACATGTATCATTATAGTTGTTACTAGTGCAAATGTTATTGATGGATTAGAAGTCAATGTTGTATTTTTTTATGGCTCTAACGTAGTTTTTTTGTAACCCATACATGTATATAATCTCTCACTTTTTTATGAGAAGGGAAACCAACATCACTTGATTAAATATGGTGAATATTTTAGCATCAATGCATATATATAGGTAATTATGAGGTCTCTTTAGTGAGTTCCCATAAAGACAAGAAATTAATCAACTCAAGCAAGACGTATGTACCTCTCTTATTGAGTTAGAACCAAAAATATGTCAAATCAATGGATGACAAATAATCCATGGAAGGATACATACAGAAGAACATAAGTGTTAGATATAATAGTTTTTTTAGGCTTATAGAGAAGTGTTTCATGTAGTATACCTAGGGAGGTAATATGGGGTACATATGGAGGTACCCAATGGGAATGTGGTTATGTAATATTAGTGGAAGTCATTTAATATATGAGAATGTGGTCATTCAATGTAAGGTGGACTAGGTCCACTATATTAATAAGGACTCATTATGGTAGTTAGATGTAATAAATGTGAGAAGGATCTCTAAAAGGTTCCTAGGAGATAGAGAGAGCTATATAAAGAATTGTAAGCAATGTAATGAAACATAGTGAATAATATGGTCATTGTAACAAGAAAATATTGCTTGAGAAGTATTATCCTTCCTTAAGGATTAATATATGGTGTTACCCTACCTCAAGGGTTTTCTCTATTTCTTGTGTTCAATATTTGGTGAATGGTTTGGATTATTCATGTTGATATTGTGTGTTTATTTTGAGATTTATCTTCAGATATAATCAGGTACTTAACAATTGGTATCATAGCACTTTCCTTCCAAAGAAGGGGATTATTTTTTGGCTCTTTTGCAAAATTTTCCTAGGGAAAAAAGAGGGTGATGCACTTCGGGTTCAGATATGAAACTTTCTGAGTATAATTTGGCCAAAAACATTTGATATTTGCATTCCTCTCGGAAAAATACACGATTAAAAAAAAATAAAAAAAATCAGCTGAAACGGAGTACGGGAAGTAAAGTTATGAGCATTTTAAATTCAGTCATTTTTCAGGGTTTTTCCGGAAAAAGACATGATTTTAAGCTATTTTTAAACCCTGGATTTTGTTGTAGATTTCTTTCAAGGATGATGCATTTTAATGGAAAAGATGGTGGCCCTAGTATTGAATAATATATCAAAAATATAAATTCATCATGTGGCTTCCTATGGCAAAATGGACTATGGATAAATTTAAGGGATGATGCTCTTAACTGGTGGTTTGAAGTTAAACCTGAAGACATTTATGCACTTTCAGATAAAGAATATGAAAAATTATTTTTAGACAAGTGGTCTCGTTCCAAGAGTAAGGATAAAGAATGTCCCAAGGGTTTATTTTCAAGTAGAAAATTTATATTACAGGTTTATGGTTGTATTCATAAGGAGAAGGTTATTGTTTCTATTAACCCTAGTTGCATGCATAATGTTATCAATGTTTAGTTGGTTAATAGACTACAAGTTTCTGCAAAGGATATTCAAAGAACACATGTTGAGGGTGAAAATGCTAAATTTTTAAATATTTGAAGCTCAGTATGGATAAATATGTGTTGCATTCAGATTTTTATGTTATGGATATGGATGAAGTGGATATTGTTTTGGGATATCCTTGGATAGAATCAATGGGTACCATTAATATTAATGTGCAAAACAAGTTTTTGAAGTTTTGGTACAAGAAAAATAAAATCACATTGTAGGATGTGTCTCTTAGTAAAAAAGATGGGCCCACGGTGACCAACAAAGAAGTTATTGTCGAGTCTGAAGTTGAATCGGAGGCAGAGTCTACAGAAGGATATGAATAAAAATCACAGGAAGGACACAATCAAGAAGATAAGGAGGTCATTGACTCAAAGACACAATGTGTTGCAGATTTGAAGAAAAAAGAATAGATTCCTATAGTTGTTGTATATCGCCATCCACATCATATAGAAACACAACAGTCATCCAGGTAAGGGCATGACAATCAACACATTTATGCACCATAAGGGAACTAGAAAGGAAACCAATCAAGAGAAGTTGCATGGAGGACTCCTAGAACTACAGGAAGAGATCATGCTATAGAAACAATCCCATGGCAATCCCGACATGATGCAGAGCAGGAGCAGGGTGACAAGGTAGTAGATGGACATCATGTTCGACTTCCAATGGGATGGATGGATGGTCGTACTTGGTACCAGTTGGTTATATTGTTTATTCGTTCATATTGTATGGTTTATTCTCATGTTTCGAGGACGAAACATGTGAAGGGGGATGGAATGCAGTATACATAGGGAGGTAATATGGTGTACCTAGGGAGGTACCCAATGGGAATGTGGTTATGTATTATTAGTGGAAGTCATTTAATATATGAGAATGTGGTCATTCAATGTAAGGTGGACTAGGTCCACTATATTAATAAAGGCCCACTATGGTAGTTAGATGTAATAAATGTCAGAAGGCTCTCAAGAAGGTTCCTAGGAGATAGAGAGAGCTATATAAAGAAGTGTAAGCAATGTAATGAAACATAGTGAAGAATATGGTTATTGTAACAAGAAGGTATTGTTGGAGGAGCGTTATCCTTCCTTAAGGATTAATATATGGTGTTACCCTACCTCAATGGTTTTCTCCATTTCTTGTGTTCAATATTTGGTGAATGGTTTGGATTATTCTTCTTGATATTGTGGGTTTATTTTGAGATTTATCTTCAGATCTAATCAAGTGCTTAACATTTCAAGATTAAAATGGTTTTCTACCTAAGAGGGAAGTAGACCACAAGATATAATTACTTATAGATTCTCCTTTACCAAACATATCAATGTATAGATATTCCACATTAGATTTCGGATAAAATGAAGAGGCATTTGCAAGAGTTGTTTGAGGAAGTATTCATAAGACCAAGTATCTCACCATGTGGTTCCTGTGTCATTTTTGTACCAACAAAGGATGGGACTTGGAGAACGCACATTGACTACTAATATCAAAAAATATCACTCTCAAGAATGAATACCCTTTTCTTTGGATTGATGAGTTGTTATAACAATTGCAACATGAATAGTATTTCACCAAGATAGATTTAAAACTTGAATATAATTAAATCTAGATCAAGGAAGAAGACACTTGGAAGAGTTACTTCATGATGAAGAAAGGCTTGTATGAATGCTTCGTAATTCCTTTCAATTTGGGTAATGCATCAGCTACTTTTATGTCTTTAATGAATGATGTGTTTTTTTTATTCCAAGATTCATTTGTTATAGTATACTTGGGAGGAGCATGTGATACACATGAAGGAAGTGTTAGAGACACTTATGAAACATTAGTAGTTACTAAACAAAAACCAGTGTGAGTATGTTAAGCAGTGCTTGGTGTACATGGGGAATGTGATTGGTGAAGGTGAGTTGAATATTGATCCTACAAATACAAAGGCCATCCTTAAATGGCCTATGGAAACTAGTTCTACAGAAATTAGGAGTTTTGTCAGGGATACCAAATATTTTAAGAAAAATCATAGCATTGTTTTTAGTGGTTGTAACAACACTTCATGTTATAACAACTAGTGGAAAGGGTACATCTAGTGGGGTAATATTAAATAAATATCATTTGAAGAATTGAAATAGAAGATTTGTTAGCCTTGGTCATAGAACTATCGAACTCGTAGAGTCATTTGAGGCACCCAAGGAAATGGGATCAAAATTTAGTTTGCATGCAACATTCTTATAATATGGTTGTACACACTTCTACTAGTAAGTCCTATTTTGGAAAATATAATTGTACATTTTCCAACATCACCATTAAATATTGTATATGGACAACTTGAATCTAGGGAAAATTCATTGAGTGGTGCATTGAAAGAAGAGAAGTTCATATAGAGGATCAAGCATATAGTCTTTCAAGTTCTGGAGAAATTGAAGAAATATTAGGAGAATACGAGGCTAGACATGATCAATATGAAAAGACCTTCTAATTTTGAGACATAGTTTATTACCACTGTTTAAACATAAAAGTTACAAGAATCATGAAAAAAAATAAAAATCCTAAGATACATGGGCCTTTCAAAATATTGGAGAAGGTTGGAAACAATGCTTACAAACTTAGTCTTCCACCTTGTAGGTTGAGGTGTTTTAGGAGAAGGAGCATTGTTCTCTCTATAGATGTTAGGATTGGTCCTTCTAGTAGCCATAGCCATATTTTTACTTTCAACATTTCTTTCCACCTTAAATGCATTCTCCAATGATTTGGGTTCC
>ML778856.1:218777-292910 GCA_009831015.1 Picea engelmannii | reverse complement strand
ATGGCTTAAAGCCGACATAATTAAAATAACATTACTAATCTAAATTACAACTAATGGCCTAAAGCCGACATAAATAAAATAGCATTACTAATCTAATATGCCCCAATTAAGGGGTAATGAGCCAATATTAGGGCTTAACATATGCACATTTTTTCAATAGAAAATATAGAGAATCTAACACTATAGGATCCACCCAAGCTTGCTAATACTCTATACCCTTCTCTATAGAGTCTTCATAAAGTTAGGATTTTTTCCAGGGATACCAAATATTTTAACAAGGTTCATAACATCATTTCCAGTGGTTACAACACCACTTCATGATATAGCAACTAGTGGAAAGGGTGTCTGGTGGAGTAAGAATAAATACAGATCATTTGAAGGATTGGAATAGAAGATTAGTTAGCCTTGGTCGTAGTACTACCTAACTTGTAGAGTCATTTAAAGAATAAACAAATGCTAGTTCATATTCTATGGGAGAAACATCAATGTAAGGGGGAGACCAATATTCTATTATTATGATTTATTATATGGAAAAGTATTGAAATATATGTTTCTTGATTGAAAGGATCCTACCATAGTGCACAACATTGCATTGCATATAAACCACCCTTATGTCATATGCTTATCATATGGAGATTACACTCACCATTGTGCATATCTCACACATTTTCATGCCACATTGGTAGCATTCCTTCAAATGAATCTTCCAACATCATCCAAACCATATCTCTAACTAATATCATAGCCTCCAGTATTTAGTGAACCCCTCCACTATTTATTATGTGTTCATGTTAGTTGGATCTTGGAATAATAACCCATGAAGTCTTTATGGACATGGCGGTCATTTTACCAATTTCTACCGAAAAATCATTGAGTATTGGATCCATTGTACATTCAAAACCAAGCAACATCACTAATTCATCACACCCCCCACCTTGTTCATGCCTCCCTCACCCCATCAAGAGAGGTCCCCACCTCCTACCCCAATATATCATTGATAGGAGATTCCACCTCCTGCCCCACCCAACTCCTCGATGATTCCTTGGAAATAGATTCCACTTGATCCTAGAGATCATGGCACACATGAATGTGTCCACATCTATTATATTTTTTCAACTATTGGGCTTGTATCCTAGGGAACTTAGTTCATGTATATTGGTATCGACCCCTGCCCTCCATCTAGGAGCAGGTTTGCAATTTCCCCTTGGCTAGAGTCTCACTATGTTTGTGTGATCTCAACATTGATAAGCACCTCAACACCTAGCAGTGTTTCACACACATATGACCCCCCATGGGATGTGATTATACTTGACCTGAAGAGATTCAATCCTTGAGAAACCATTTTCTTAATTAATTAATCACTTGTACATTTTCAGTTTGTAAATTCAATATTTTTATAGTATTTTTTATGAACACCTTATCTTTTTTATGCATCTGATCAATTTTCACTTTCTTGATTTTCCAAATGAATCATCCATTGGATTATCATATTAGTTTCTCCAATATCACTAGTTGATGAACTTAGAATCTTTCCTTTGTGGCTTGGGCCATTTATTCACCCTAAAATACACTACTTCAATCAAGCAACATATGTTTAGGGCCAACCGAGATTTATTATATGGAAAAGTATTGAAACAAAATAGTGTGAGTAGAACTATACATGATTTATTACATATTATATTTCAAGGGTCAAAACTAAAATATTATAATGATATTGGAGTGTGATGCATAATATAGGTATGTCCATTGAATGGAGGGAGAAAATATTTTCAACCCTCGACTATGTTTAATTTGGGAGAAATATTGCATACATACTTAAGTCCAAGGAAATCTCTAAATACTTGTAAAGGAAATCTCCAGAATATTACCTATGGAGTAAATTATGATCATTGACATCAGTACCCATAAAATGGACAAAACAAGATGAGTTGTGAAACCATTATTTTCCTATCATTAACTATTGATCTACATTCTATAAATATCAGGAAAATTTTCCCAATAATTTTTGCAAACACTTGCATGAAATATATCCATGCTAAACCATCTTTAACAATTTTCAAAAAAACATATAAGATATACAATTTACTTTTCTTGATCATTAATCTTAGAAAATAATATTACTTAGCATATGAACAATGAGCAATTTAATTATAGTCCTACCTTTTGAGAAAACATAAGAAATGGTAAGAATGGTCCACAAGTTCATGTTAGTATAAACCTAGCTTTTTGTTCACTCCTCTTCACTATTTCTAATAGCATCAACATTTTGTTGATAAAAAATATGATCTAAACACATAATGAGTCATTGCAACAAATACTACCTATTTGATTTTTACGATTCATTGTCTAAACAACATTTATGCACAAAGAAAATATTAATAAGAATCAATGAATGTGGAAATCGATAGAGTCACATGCAGATCTCCTAAAAATTATTAAAATCACTAAAACAATATAATGTAAAAGAGTTCATCATGAAACTAGATGATTATAAGATAAATCCGTAAATATAAAAGTACCAACCATTCATCCAATTCTCCATTGGATAAAAGTGACAAGATTCCCTATAAGCAGTCGAGGAAGATATACTATGTCCAACTTTATCTTAGAGCCAACAAACTAGATTATTCCCAAACATGATAATTGTATTTGGAAGATGCAATCATAGAATATAAGTGAACAAAGAGAACAAGAAAGCACTACTCCCCATTGTATTGTTAAGGCAAGCTATAAAACTATCCTAAAATCGATTAAGATTTATAGTTTTTGAAAATGGACACCAAAGAAATCATTACCATTAATCAAGATAAGGGATTCTATGGATAAAAAACCTAAATTCCTTGCCAAATAAATACCACTCAAATCCGCAGTTATTTACTCAGTGAATTTGACCTAGTTTTCATCATTCTTGAACCCACTAATTTTTCATAGTTTCACTAGATCTTTCTACATATGGTGCAACCTTTGTGGCTAAACATGTTATTAGTTTGTGGTATATTTATTTGGAACAATTTAGTAAGTGGAGTGAGGTCCATCCGGTGGGGCGAATTACTAGGGGAAACTTGTATATGAACTCACACCGCTAACCATTTCCACAATTTTATGATTATGTGATTCATACTACCTACAAGAAACATGAGTATGGGCATGGTACATAAGTAGCATGTGCTAGAGGGTAGTCCAATTATTATTCCCAATATTAATTGACATAGTGGAAAATTATCACTAACATCCCTTTAAATTCGACTTAAGAAAATGAACAAAATAAATATGGAATAGTATAACCTATATGTCTATCAACATATGTACGGATATAGTCATTCCATCATAAAATGCACATCTACAAAGAATATAATAAGATTTTACCATAAATGTAGACAAAAAAATTTATAGTGATCAAATCAATGTTTAAAAGAAATGAGTGGACACACTTTGTAGAAAGAAAATGTTTGATTAAACACACTATGTAAGGCCCTTAAAAGTAATTGACAAATTTACTTAGAAGATAAAACTCCTAACATTTCAACTTAAACCAACAAACATTTGGAGCAAATGGTTTTCCATTCATAAATTTTTAATCTTCCTAAATTTGTAAGTGAATTTTGAACCTATGTGAATTTGTAAGTGGTGGATGCTCATTTCAATAGAATGGGTCTTCATACCTTAAAAATTTAATAAATAAACATTATCAATTTTGAGGATCCATCTCAAATTATGTGCTACATATTTTAAACTAGTGCACACTATTAAACTAGATAAACATAGTGTACATTATCACAATAAAAAGTAAAAAAAACAAAGAGGATGTGATATTTTTGTTCTAAGACTTTTACGATCAACATAGTACACACTATCACAATAGAGGTAAAAAAAACAAAGACGATGTAGTATTTTTGTTGTAATACTTTTGTTCTAAGACTTTTTTTCATGAACAATAATACGATTGCTATTTATGTTGTTAATAGGTTTGTGGTTGATATTATTTGGCATGAATTGTATACCAAGGAATGAAATTTTAAAGATCTTACTGTGTTAAACTTCACAAGCCCATGTTCTATGGGCTTGCCATTTCCAAGGAATTTAAGTTTTATGATTATTCCATTGGGAATTGTTATTATAAAATCTTAGGAATATTGGGAATTGTAATCATCGTGTTCAAAGGAGTATTGAGAAGTATACTGAAAGATTTAATAGTTTTTTAATTATATTAAGACTTTCAAAAGAAGAGTGGTAGTATCCATATTATCTTACGTAAGGTATTAATGTTATCATCTTATATTATGACTAAATGCAAGAGCTATCATGTGCATTCCATTGTATATATTTTGTTTACATTGATAAGAAACAATTATCTTTTAGCATTTAGAATTGAATTGTTAAAAAAAAATTGTCATGCATTTCATTGTATATTTTATTTATGAAATAAAAAGAAAATATCAAAAAAATTATTTACAAATAAATTATATCATTTTAATTCCAAGATATTACACAAAATGACCTATCTGAAAGTTTTTAGATATTGTATAATGTTATTACATTGGGAAGTGTAAGTGTGAAGTTTTAGAACATCAAGATATGTAATTATGATATACTAAGGACTTTGGGATTTATGATTATTACATTGTTAATTGTAATTATGAAATAGTATGGGCACTGGGAATTGAAACTATCAAGTGATCCATATACAAGGGGCTTATAGCCCACTCGCTTCACCAACACGAATACCTGTGTAGAATTTGATTTCTTGTCTCTAACTCAGTTATGTCCCTAAGTTGTGCATGTGGTTCTCTGTTCTCAGGGAGGCCATTGGGCCTTCATCTTCTTCTACCTTATGCACATCCCTCTCTTCTCTTGGCTACTGAGCTTTCTCCTAGTTGCAACTTGCACCCAACAATCAACATACAATATAATAACCAAATGCATCTTAGGGTCCAATATGTAAAAAAGTCTTGAGGTATAGCTTTTGTGCTCAAGCTATTTGTTGTCCTAGATAAAGAACACACCTCAAATATGTTGTAGATGTCAAGGCTTCAATGAAACTAAGGGAATAGAGGCATGATTTTTGCAACATACTTGAAGCAGGGCTCAATGGGACAGCCAACACCTTACAATTGAGCCTCTCTTGTGACTATTGCTATTTGGAAGATAGGATCATTAACGCACTTGGGGATGACATATTGAAGTATTCTTGTGCATACACCTTCAATTTGTTCTTTGCATCGGTCGTCAGTCCACCTCTTAGATTCCCTAACGAGAATCAATATCACATGGCTAGAATAGGGTTAAACTTCCAAAATAGTTGCGGGAATTATGGGAAAAAGAGAATATGGTCAGTGCTCTTGGAGGATTCCCAAACAATGTGCATCCTCTAGTTAAGTGGAGAAGAGGTACAAGTGTAACATAACTGAATCAATGAAGATTTCCTCGGAGTACCCTAGTATGAGGCTGAGAGCATGAGAATAGGCATTCATTAAACATGGAATAGTTATGTTTAGAGGAATTATCTCCAACAAAGACACACTTAGTATAGTATTTTCTCAAGCTAGGGTTTTCATTCAAAGATGGAGACAGTGAAAAATGCAATCATGTGGTTTCCCCCTCGAACTAGGGTTCACACCCAATGTTGGAAAAACAAAAAAAAATGAATGTGTGGGTTTTTCCTCTAGATATAATTTCCTTGGAAAATAGAGAGCAGCTACATGGGGCTTCTCCTCAAGACAGGGATCACACACAACGTCTGGAAAACAAACCCAAGTCATGGGAGAGTAACAAATAGGTTGGGGGATGCCCAACAAACAAAGAATGGCTCAGCAGAGTTAGATACTCCCAAACAGTATAGGAAACAACTGAATAAATGATTTAATGACCCAACAAATAAATTATATGCCCAGGGTGATGTGTTCCCAACAAGAGAGGAAAACGATGTGTGCACTTCAATACGACAGCCAAACAACCAAGTTTGCCTCCTAGAGAGAGAGAAAATTGGTTTAGAAAGTTTTTCCTACAACTCTCTAAGGGTGACCCTCAATTTCCCTCACCCAATGCATTGTACGATGGGGATTGATTTCTTTTGAGATGGGTGTGTACCATTAATCCATTTTTCCTTTGAGGAAAACCCTTCTCACAGTAAATTAAAAGGTTATTCAACAAATAGGTTACAGAGAAGCCATCAAAGATAATTAGTCATTTTTAATAGACTACATAGGAGAATTTAAATTATATACTTATCACAAAGAGGCAAAAGAATCACATTAATGCATAATTTTTACACTATAACCCAATTGGGAAACCCAATTGAATAGTGCTTAATATTCTTCTTTCTACAAGATTGCCAAGTTTTTACAATGCTCTCCTCCTCCTTGGCCAAAATCTCTTTTTGAAATGAGCAAGAGTGAATAAATAGGGAGAGATAGGGGGTAAGGGAAGGCCAACAACCATGGATCTTTACTTTCTATTCCTTAACCTTCTCTCATATCCATTTCCTTGTCACTTTTAATTATTTTTCTTTAAATTTTCTCTCACCTCCTTATTTGTCTTATTCCACATAAAATTGCATTGGTTTACATTGTTTTATATTGTTTTACATGGATTACATCATTAATATATGTTGTGGGTACTGATTATTATACACTCTTTATTCCAAATCCATTTTGGATCACACCTCCCCATTGAGAGGCCTTTTTTATCTCCAAAAACTCTAGGAAACCAATTTGGATCAATGTTTCTTGCTTCTTTGAAACATGCCTCTAACACTGGCTCTTGGCTACAACTATAACTCTAGATTTAGCTTTGACTTGTGGCTCTGGATACTAGCTCTGGTCCTCGGCTATGGATCTGGATATGATACTAGCTCACTTGTTCCCGTGGTACAACAATCTTCTCATTCAGTCTTAGCTTTGAGAAATCTCTGAATCTAAACTCTAGACCAACACTCATTCCCATCTCCCTTTCTACCTTGGAGACACGCTATCTTGGAAGTCATGAAGCCAAGTCAAATTTTGGTCTCCATGTTTAGTGTGATCCCAGCTCATTTCCATCACATCTCAATCCTATTAAAGGAAGTGTGGCCTCCATCTTTAGCTAATATTGGTTACTTCCTAGTATGGAAACAACTTTTTGTTCCCTACACATGCTTGCAAGGCACATCATGGATCCCTCAACAAATCCTCTATGGTCATTGACCTTTTTGCACCAATATTTGGCACAAATCCACGATGGGGTTCCCCGGATGCAATACTGGAAACAAGAATTAGGTTTTGGTTGCTCTCAACATCGACCTATTATCCTTCTTCTCTATTTTTTTCTATCTTGTATTGTTATCTCTCCTTGTACAACTTATGTCACTTGGAATAGAGATGCATGTATCTCTTCATCTTCTTCATTCTTCACTTTCTACACCCTTCTCCTAGCTATGTGGTTTCTGGGTGAAGTTATGGGTGAATTCACCGACACTTTGCTTCCAAATGTCCACTCAACTTGTAGTGGTGGAAAAAATTCACTTAGTTTCTACAAGGATTTCTTGCCATACTCCTCCTCTCCACGTGCCTTTATGTATGTTTTTGGATTGGATAAGCCTTCTTACCATTCAACTTCTAGAAACAATTAGGCATGTGGAACATGTCTTGCTTCTTCCACCAAGTTGCCTCACAATGGCCTTTCTTTCTACAATGTGAGCATGTATCTACATAGCAGCAAAATTCTATGGTATGGCATCTCTTTTTATAGTAGTGACACACAAGAAATTTCCTTTTTGACTTATACCCCTTGGTCTTCTTCTTCTTCTTCTTTCTCTCACTGATTGGTTTGTTTATTTCTCTAAGTGCGGGTGTGGGTTGAGTCTGCAAACTCTCCTCATCATTACTCTACTTCAATCTACTGCAAGGATGAGGTGGTGGTGAGTTGACACCTGCAATCATTGTTTTTTCGCCTTCTCCTAATTAGAAAGCTAAATCCATCATGTCTTTTTCCTTCACAAAAATAGTTTTCATGGTGATGGCATTTTCACTTACGCCATAAAATCCTAGGCCATCATGCTTGGACCAAGGGGTGACTAAGTTGGGGATAAAGATACCTTCTCTCCTATTTCCTAGCCCTTTCCCATCATATCCCATTTGCTTTAGAATTTTAGAGTCAATACCTTTGGTATGCTTCTCAAATTCATCGAGCTTCTCTTGAGAGGTGTCTATGGAATGTGAGCTTACCAAGGTAGCCTTAGTCATGTTGTTAGCATATGCAATGTAAATGGAAGGTTTCATTATTTCTCTATGCTCTTTGACAGCTACTTGAAGCCTTTACAAGGCCTTCTCCTTCTCTACAAACTCTTGTTTCAACTACTTCATCATTTTTGTCGACCTATCCTCTTTCCAGTTGTCCATCTAGATGACCTTCTCACCTAGGTACAAAAGTTGCACTTTGTGCTTGTCCCAATCTATTCTAACTGCTATGAGGGAGTCTTGGCCTTCTTTAAATTTCTTCTTGAGAAGTGACAGAAATTGGGAATATGTATCCATGTGCTTCTCCATATCATCCATCCTCTAGTTAAACATGTTAACCTACACCTTCAAGTTCTCATTCTCTTCTCGGATCTTGGAATTCTTAGCTCATAAATATTCCAAATTATCTCTGCTTGCTTTTCCCATGTTGCGGTCTGCAATATTTTGTTCATAGTTCTAGAAGTAGTGTCTCGGTCAACCATGAAACTATTCTGATATCATATTATCTGTAATCAAGTGGCTCATAGCCCACTTTCTTCACCATCATGGATACGTGTGAGGAATTTGATTTCTTGTCTCTAAATCAGTTATTTCCACGAGTTGTGCATATAGTTCTATGATCTCAGGGAGGCCACTAGGCCTTTGTATTCTTCTACCTTGTGTAAATCCCTCTCTTCTCTTGGATACTAATCCTTCTTCTAGTTGCAACTTGCACCCAACAACCAACAGAAAATATAATAACCAAATGTATCTTGGGGTCCAATATGAAAAAAATGATTGAGTTCTAGATTTTATGCTCAAGCTACTTGTTGTCTTGTATAAATAACACAACTCAAGTATATTATAGATGCCAAGGCTTCAAAAAAGGAAAGGGAATAGAGGCTTGATTTTTGAAATGTACTTGAAGCAAGGCTCAATGGGACGACCAACACCTTGCAATTGAACCTCTCATGTGACTATTTCTATTTGAAAAATAGGATCATTAACACTATTGGAGATGACATAGAGAAGTATTCTTATGCATATGCCTTCAATTTGTTCTCTGTATTGGTTATCAATCCACCTCTCAAATTCCCTGACAAGAAGAAATATGACATGGATAACGTAGGGTTCAATGTCCAAAACAGTTGTGGGACTTCTAGAAAAAAGAGAATATGGAAAACACACTTGGAGAAATCCAAACCAATGCTTAGCCTGTGGTTAAGTGGTGAAGAAGCGATGGTAACATAACTAACTCAATGAATATTTACCTATAGATCCTTGGTATGAGGTTGACAACATAAGAATCTGCAGTCATTACACATGGCATAAGTATGTTCAGAGGTGTTATCTCCAACAGTGATATGGATCTCGGGGGCTTATATTTGGATGGCTTTAATGCCGAGAGAGGAGGAGCTTAGATGTTTCAATATTACATGAAAATAATCATGGACAAAGACATTTAAATGAATTACTCGGGAGGTGAGCCTCAAAGAGGATACTCGCCTCTAAAAATAATTACTAGTAAATCACTCAGAGCTAATTAATCTCACAATGAACAATAGAAACTATGAGAGAATCCAAAATGAGTAACTTGATATTATGAGAAGTCTTGCTAGGAATTTATATAGAATTACAAAATGGTCCATTGGACAAATTCAAAAAGAGCTCATTAAATGAGTCTATATTATTAGTATAATAGATCTAACTACCTAGCTAACTAAGTACTGGAAAATAAAACATGATACAATGATGGAAAGGTGGGAATCTCTTTGACCCATATGGAAACCTGTTATCCCAATTAATTAATGAGGAGGTGGGAATCTCCTTGATCCACATGGGAAATATATTAGCTTTATATATTTTGGACTTTTGCATTCGAATTTAGACCATATACCCCGTAAAATTGGGATCATTCCTCCCCCCCTTAGAAAATGATGGTCCCCATCACCCATGCTACAAAGAGACCCATGAGTAAAATTTTATAATTCCCAATGAAGGGAAGGTTTTTTTGTGGTTGACCCATAACCATTTACATTAATAAAAATGGAAAAATCATGACTTTGGAGGCTTTGAATCTCCTTCTACAAATTTATTCATAACTTCTGCTATAGGTGATGAAATCCAATTCCATCGAAGATCCACTTGAGCTAATGAAGATATATTTCCATCAGTATATGGAAATTTTTCTAAGGTGGCCCATGGACTGATAAAAACCAGGCTGAAGTTGAAGGGTGCACGGCCACACTGGTTACAAACATGTGTTGCTTCAAACAAAGATATCTCATAAATCGAACAATGAAATGTAATTCCATGAAATACACATTTGAGATATTGAAGATATATTTCCATACATATGTGGAACTTCTTCTGTATCTTTTGAGAAAGGAGAAAAATATCATTGAAGATGGTGGTATGCATAGCCTCCTTGGGTCAAATACATGCTGAGATTTAATCGATCATATCTCTCAAACCAGGAAGCAAAATGAGATTCTGTGAAATACCCATTTGAGATATTGAAGATATTTTTCCATCCATATGTGGAAATCCTTCTATAGTTTCTTGAGCAGGGATAAAAATACCGTTGAATATGGTGGTACGCACAACCTCCTTGGGTCCAATACATGTTGAGATTCAATCGATGATATCTCTCAAACCAGGAAGCCAAATGAGATTCTGAAAAATACCCTTTTGAGATATTGAAGAGATATTTTTAGCCATATGTCGAAATACGTATTTAGTTTTCTGAGCAGGGAGAAAAATATAGTTTAATATGGTGGTACACGTGACCTCCTTGGGTCAAATACATGTTGAGATTCAATCAATGATATCGCTCAAACCAGGAAGCCAAATTATATTAATTATCTTTGATACCATTGATCCAGATATTAGGGGATGATATATGGATGGCTTGAATGTCGAGAGAGGAGGATCTTATACGTGTTAATCTTGCATGAAAAGAAGCATGGAAAAAAACATGTAAATGAAGTACTCGGGAGGTGAGGATGAAAGAGGAGCCTCACCTCTAAAACTGATTACTAGTAAATCACTCAGAGCTAATTAATATCACAATGAACAGTACAAAATATGATAGAAGCCACAATTAGTAACTTGATATTATGAGAAGTCTTGTTAGGCCTTTATATAGCATTACAAAATGGTCCATTGGACAAAGTAAAAAAGAGCTCATTAAATGTGTCTCTATTATTAGTATAATAGATCTAAATACCTAGATAACTAAGTAGTGAAAAATAAAACCTGATACAATAATGGAAAGGTGGGACTCTCTTTGACCCATATGGGAAGCCTGTTAGCCCAATTAATTAATGAGTAGGTGGGCATCTCCTTTATCCACATGGGAAATCTATTAGATTTATATATTTATGAATTTTGCATCTGAATTTAGACCATATATGATCGAGGTGGATATTGGTGGCCACCCACCTATTCCAACTGTCTCTGTGTGTCCATTTTTTGTTCAGCACGTTCTTCTGTAATGTTTTGTAATTGTAGGTTCTATAATTCTGGGGCTGTCTAAAGCCCCACACATCCTCCAGGTGGATACATGTAGCCTCTTTCCTAATCCAACTAGCTTATTTTGTATGTTTTCATGTCAGCACATCTTGTTGTACTTCTGGGGCCATTTTGGGGCCCTGAACGTTGTTTTTTTGGCTCGCCATAGTCAAACTGTAGATGGAGTTAGATTTTGACTGCAAAATGTGTATTTCTCTAAAAGAACTTTCCAACAGGATATCACACACCTAAAACGGAGGTCCTATGCAAAATTTACTGGCCTAGGAAGTTGAGGTACCAAATTACACCAACTTACCCATAGGGCCCACATGAATTTTGGTGTTTCACCTTCTAGGGTTAGTTTTTTGGATGTCTAGGGTTTTGACATTCATGAGTAATATCAAAAATTCCTATGGAGCCTCATTGTAATCAATTATGCTCATACAGATGTGTGTAGTAGCCACATCTCTTCTCAGAGATAGCTACCACCATTTGAGAAAGTGTTTTAGTTCTGCAGTTTTACAGTTTCAGTGTATTCCATTATTTAATAGAAGATATTATTCACTGGATATTTTTGTTATTCTCCATATCTTTGTGTTTATTGTATTCATTATGTTAATCAGTTCGTTCCACTCCTAAATCCATATCAATATACCCCCTAAAATTTGAATAAAAAAGAGAGACAATTAATATAGTCTATGTTCGAGTTATGTTCGAACTAGGGTTTTCATTCAAAGATGGAGCCAATGAAAAATACAATTGTATGGTTTCCCCCTCAAACTAGGGTTCACGCCTAGAGTTGGAGCAGCAAAAAAAAATGAACATGTGGTTTTTTCCTCTAGATAGAGTTTTCTTTAACAAAGAGACCAAGTGTGTGGGACTTCTCCTCAATTCAAGGATCACATAAAAAATTTGTACAAAAAACCCAAGTCATGGGCGACTAACAAATAGGTTGGGGGATTCCCCCAATTTTAGTGAGTCTCTTTTCCTTTTCCTCATCTTCTTCTTCCAATTCTCCCCCTCTCAATATCATCCCCAACTCCCCAGACTCAAGCAACTTGAAATCCCACCCATGAAAGTAAAATTGACTTGAACGACTCACCTTCAAATCGATATTCTTCCTTCCCCCAACAATATCCAATAAAATAATTATGAAACTATAGACATATGATTTGTGTGTAACATGACCCAGATCATCATAATGCAACTCTGGAGTTACATATCCTGGTGTCCCTCTCTTGGTTGTCATTGAGATATGGTCATCTCCCTTCCTACAAAGTTTTGCGAGACAAAAATCAAAAACTTTTGGTGTGAACTCAGCATCCAACAATATATTGTGAGGTTTCATGTCGAAGTGTATGATGTTCTTGTCTCATTCTTGGTGTAAATATGCAATATCTTGAGTCATACCCAAAGTGATTGAATACAATTGTTCCAACCTTAATACTTTACCTTTTTCTTTTCCGACGAATATAAAATTGTCGAGAGACCCATTAGGCATGTACTCATATATGAGGGCACTTGTAAAGATTTCAAAGAAATACCTCAATAGAAAAACCAAATTTACATGGTGAACATGTCCAATGGTGGCAACTTCAGTCATGAATTAGACTTCACTGTGCCTATGCTTGTCAAGAATCTTAACAGCCACTAGTGTGCCGTTCTGAAGTTTTCCTTTATAGGCGACACCATAACCTCCTTCTCCCAACCTTTATGCAAAGTTGTTTGCATGTCATTTTGAAGTTTTCCTTTATAGATGACACCATAACCTCCTTCTCCCAACCTTTCTGCAAAGTTGTTTGCATGTCATTCTGAAGTTTTCCTTTATAGACGACACCATAACCTCCTTCTCCCAACCTTTCTACAAAGTTGTTTGTAATCTTCTTGAGGTGAGAGAATGAAAATTTGGTTGGCATTTGAAAAGCATATTCCCTTAGGAATTTATCCACTGTTGAAAGAGAGATACTAGGATGATGGATAAAAGTGACAAGATTACCTATAAGTAGTCAACGAAAATATACTACGTCCAACTTCATCTTAGAGCCAACAAACTAGATTATTCCCAAACATGATGACCGTATTTGGAAGATGCAATCAAAAAATATAAGTGAAAAAATAGAACAAGAAAGAACTATTCCCCATTGTAATGTTAAAGCAAGCTATAAAACTATCATAAAATTGATTAAGATTTATAGTTTTTGAAAATGGACACCAAGGAAATCCTAACCATTAATCAAGGTAAGAGATTCTATGGATGAAAAACCTAAATACCTTTCGAAATAGATGCCACTCAAATCTGTAGTTAATTACATAATAAATTTGACCTAGTATTCATCATTCTTGAGCCCACTAATTTCTCTTAGTTTCACTAGATATTTCTACATATGGTGCAACCTTTATTTTTAAACATGATATTAGTTTGTGGTATATTTATTTGGAACAATTTAGTAAGTAAAGTGAGTTAGTAAGTGGAGTTAGGTCCATCCGGTGGGGTGAATTACTTGGGAAAACTTGTCCATGAACTCACATCGCTAACCATTTCCACAAGTATATGATTATGTGATTTACACTACCTACAAGAAACATGAGTATGGGAATGCTACAAAAATATCACGTGATAGAGGGTACTCCAATTATTATTCCCTAAATTAATTGACATAGTGGAAAATTATCACTAACATCCCTTAAACTCGTCTGAAGTAAATCAACAAAATAAATGTGGAATAGTATAACCTATATTCCTATCAACATATGTATGAATATAGTAATTCCATCATAAAATGCACATCTACAAAGAATATAATAATATTTTACCATAAATGTAAACAAGAGAATCCATAGTGATCGAATTAGTTTTTAAAAGAAATGAGTGGGCACACTCTGCTGAAGGGAAATGTTTAAAATAAATGAGTGGACACACTCTGCTAAAGGGAAATGTTTGATTAAACACACTATGTAGGGGCCCTCAAAAGTAAATGACAATTTTACTTAGAAGATAAAACTCCTAACATGTCAACTTAAACTAATAAAACTCTTAACATTTCAACTTAAACCAATAAACATTTACAACAATGGTTTTCCATTCATAAATTTTTAATCTTCCTAAATTTATAAGTGAATTTTGAACCTATGTGAATTTGTAAGTGGTGTATGCTCATTTCAATACAACAAGCCTTCATACCTTAAAATTTTAATAAATAAAACATTAGTATGCTCCTTTTTGTATGCTCCTTTTTGGATCATGCCTTCCCACTGAGAGCTTTTTGGACGACTAAAAGCTTTCATTAATCAACTGGTAAGTGATGGAAGAGTTCTCTCACCTTATCCTTCTCAATCCACTTTGCCTTTCTTGGATGTGTGCCCTTTAAGCCTACTCAAAGATAATCAACATCACCCATGCATGGAGTCCTCGTCCTTTTGTCCAGGATGATATCTTCCTGTAACTCATCCAAGTACTCAGGTGCAAACTCATCAACTGATGGTATTGAAACTTCCTCATCTTGATCCATGATCTTGGGAGGTTCAAAACATTTCAAGTTCTCTACGTTCACAACTGAATATATCTTCATATAAGGTGGAAGATCTAAACGAAAAGCATTAGTGTCACTTTTCTTCAAAATAGTGAAGGGTCCATATCAGATGGGCTTGAGTTTCTTGCCTTCACCCTTCAATCATTACTTGTTGATGTGAAGCCATACTCGGTCTCCAACCTGGAACTGATGATTAACCCTATGCTTGTCATGCCAAGCTTTATACTGTGCTTGACTCTTCTCCAATTGTTCCCTGACTGCCTAGTGTATCTGTTGAATCCTCTGGATGAACTTGCGGGCTCTGTCCTCTATTCGTTCTTCATTCACATCGGCATATTTCCCATATATCAATTCCAAACGAACCTTTTTTAGGTACCCATAACACGTCTCAAAAGGTGAACTCTGAGTGGATGAATGTAAAGCTCGATTATATTCATGTTGTACATAAGGTATCTATTCATCCCATAACTTAGGATGCTTGTTGTAGTAGCCTCGAAGCAAAAGTACCATTGTTATGTTTACCACCTCTATCTGTCCATTGGTCTGTGGATGAAAAGAAGTGCTCCTCTTCAATTTAGTGTCCATCATTCTCCACAAGCTAGTCCAAAAATCCCCAAGGAATCGAGTATCTCAATCCGAGACAATGGATGTGGGTAATCCAAAGTGAACCCAAACATGCTAAAAAAAGAGATTAGCAGTCTGCTCAGCAGTGATCTGCTTTTTACATGGTATCAAGATACACATCTTGTTGAACCTATCAACTACGACATACAAATAATCATGACCCCCTTTGGTCATTGGTAAACACCCTACAAAATTCATGGATATACTTTCCCATGGATGGGATGGAATAGGAAGTGGTGAGTATAGCCCCAATTTTATGTTAGTGGGCTTACAAGTAGAACACATCACACACCCCTTTACATATTTGGTTACAGTTTCTTTCATTTGAGGCCAGTAACAAAACCAATGAGCCATAGTTTTTCCTACCCCAAAATGCCCCGATGCAAGAGAAGTATGAGCTTCTCATATTACATGGACTCGTTCACTTGTAGGAATACATAGCTTCCCAATATGATAGAGTAACTTTCCCTGCGGACAATAGTTCTCTACCTGTGCACCATGGGTTAGCTTCTCATATACTTCTTTCAAATCTTCATCGATGGCATATTGTTCTACATAGCTATCATGATATAAAGAAGTATTCTTCAAAACAATAGAAGCAGCAATAGGAGGTCTAGAAAGCATATCGGCTACCTTGTTACTTGTACCCTTCTTGTACTTGATTACCAAATGAAATTGTTGTAGAAAACCCATCCACATGTAGTGTCGATATTGTTACAATTTGGTTTGTGCTTGAAGATAATGTAAGGGCTGGTGATCTGTATGTATAATTGTTTCCTTCCCTAACAAGTAATGCTTCCATTTATTTACGCTTTGAACTAATGCATACAACTCTTTATCATATGTAGGATAGTTAACAACAGCTTGGTTAAAATTCTCAGAGTGGTAATAGATAGGATTATGATATTGCATCAATACTGCACCCATTGTGTATCCGCTGGCATCTATCTCGATCTCGAACAGCTATTGAAGATTTGGTAGTGCTAATACTGGTGTTGTACTGATATTCTCCTTCAAAATGTTGAAAGATTTTTGTTGTTTTCCTTCCCACTAAAAAGTGTTCTTCACACTGGTTAAGGCATGCAAAGGAGTTGCGATAAAGGAGAAATTGGGAATGAATCTCCTCCAATACTGGACTGCACCCAAGAAGCTTCGGACTTCGGTTACACTCTTTGGCTCAGGCCATTTCACAATTACTTCAATTTTGGAAGGATCAATCTTCAATTTTCCTCCTCCCACGTTGTGACCTAAGTATACAAGTGTAGTCTTTCCAAATTCATATTTTCACATTTTCACATACAACTTTTTCCTCTGCAAAGTATCCAATACTTGTTTTACATGCCTTACATGTTCATCCCAAGTCCCGCTGAAAACAAGAATGTCATCTAAATATACAATCACAAATTCATCCAGGAAAGGCATGAATACATCATTCATCACACGCATGAAAGTTGTCGAAGCATTGCAAATCCCAAATGACATAACTAACCAATCAAACAATCCTTGTTTGGTCTTAAAGGTAGTCTTCCATGCATCATGTTCTGTAACCCTGATTTGATGATATCCAATGCGCAAATCCAACTTAGTGAAATAAACAACATTCTTTAACTGATCAAGTAAATCATCTATGCAAGGAAGAGGGTATCGATTTTTCACCATGATTTTATTTAAAGCCCGATAATCGAAACACATTCGCCATGTGTCATATTTATTTGGAACCATCGCGATCAGAGAACCACAAGGAGATGAACTGGGCCTGATGACCCCTTGATCCAATAAGCCTTGTACCTTCTTCTTGATCTTTGTCATCTCCACAACTAACATCCTATACATGACCACATTAGGCAAAAGAGAATCCTTCTGCAGATGTATCTAATGTTGGATTTCCCTCTTAGGAGGTAATCCATCTAGTTCCTAAAAAATATCATCATAATTAGAGACAATATCAATTAATTCTTGTTTATGAGACAGATCACATCCTTGGAAAGCATCGGATGTCTTGACATCTTTCTCTTTGAGGACCATGAGTACATATCTCTTATTAGTGGTTATGAGTCTTTTCATTTGCCTTGCACCAACAAGTGTCGTATTTACCCTCATGCTGTGAGCTATAACTATATATTCCACTCCCTCTTTAGTAAGGTGGTATTTTTTTTCATGATGAAAGAAGAATGCTTTTCTATCATAAATATATGGACTTCCCAACACTATGCAACATATATCAAGCGGTACAACATCTAAATCTACTTCATCAATCAACTTTGAAGCAATAGCAAATATAACCCTACATTGTTTGGTGACATTAAGTTTTTCTTTGTCACATACCCAACCAAGAGGGTAAGGCTTTGGATGTGGTTTCGTTACAAGACCCATCTTCTTGACAAGTGCTTCAGATATTAAGTTTACTTGGGAACCCAGATCAAATAATGTATCTATCTTAGTATGATTAGATACAACTCGTATATGAAATAACTCATTCCTCTTTCATTCATCAATATGAGATTCATTACTGGAACTTAAATTAGCATGAAGAGATTATTTACCTTGTACTCCAGCTGCTGTGATATTTCCTTCATCTCCTTATTCGGAACCAAGATCTTGATGCATTGTAGCAATAGTCTTTGTCTTCCCCTTTCTACTGAACTGTTTCGGTTTCTTTTTTGGATGCAGTTTCCAACAATGTTCTTCATCGTGACCGCTCCTCTTGCAATGAGTGCAAGATGGTTTTCCTCCTTCTCTCGTTACTGTAATGATAACGATCTTCTTGCCCTTCCTTTTGAACTTCTTGAAAGTCTTTTGTGGGAAATTGGAATGTTTCTTCGTGGGATGTTCTTGAACATGTTTCCCCCTGTTCTCGAGGTGAGTGTCTTGCACACAAACTTCGTCAAGACTAGTGGGGTTAAACAAGAGCAAAGCATGACGAATATAACTATGAAGTGCGCCAATATACTTCATTAAAGTTTCATAAGAATCCAAAGGAATATTCAATGCTAAATATTTATTCCTAAATTCCTCTGTGAAACTTTGTACGTTCTAACCTTTACTTTGTCTCAACATTTTCCATTCCATCATTGCTTTATTTAAATACGCTAATGGATAGAACTCCTTCCTTATCTTTTTTTTTAAATCCAACCATGAGGAAAAAATCTTACCACACTTACTTTTGTCTCCTAGCTTTCTCTCCCACCATACGAGAGTGGTGCCTTCCAACCAAAGAGAAGCCAGTTGCACTTTAATTTCCTCTTCGTCAATATGCTGAACACGACAATATACTTCAACCTACCGGATCCAATTGTCTAATTTCTCAGGATTAACATCTCCATTAAACATAGGTAAAGCAAACTTTACATCAAGCTTTAATAATGATTTCTTAAAAGAGGCTTTATGGTTAGAATGCTGAGAGTGATGAGAATTCTCAAAGGAAGAAGAAATAAAACTTGAAGACGAAGAGAGAGGCTCAGGAGGATCTCCTCTAGCCCCTTGATTTACTGAAGCATCATCATCTGCATGTGCTTCCATTTTCTTCTCCTTCTTCTTCATCCTCTTCTCGTAATCTCCATACATTCGTTCGACCATTTCTGACATGCGATAAAAGACCATGTGAAAGTTTTTCTCCTGTTCATCACGCTTATCTTCTTATGCTATCTTCTTCCTTCGGGATGTACGGCCAACTTCAGGATTGAAGGTCTTAAGAGTTCCTTCACCCTGCTTATTCTTGGCCCTAGTAAGCATTCATACTCAAAAATTCAATTCAAAGACGACTCCTCTGATACCAACATGATCCGGGATCTTTTCGTCGGGTGACTTATTAAAGAATTGCATAAAATGAGCATAAACAAAAGTACACCATAAAGAAGGAAAAACTCAAATAGAAAGAGACACAGTCATGCAATATGAACACAAAGAACTTGATAACAGAGTTTGTCCCTGGTGGACTACGTCTCCAGGTCCTGCTCTCAAATGGGTAGGTCTTTTTATTAACTCCACAAAAGAATTGGGAAAAATACAAAAGTATACCTCATTCTGGAGTTAATCCATAGAAACTTTGCTTAGATCAGAAAACTAACACCACCACTGCATTCATGGCGTCGTTTTACCTAAAAATGATTTTCTTCGTGCCTCAATCCGAGTTGGACACTTTCAAGACCCCAAGACACCCGTGCCTCGATTTTCGTTCCACTGCTCCTGCAATTAATGAATGACAGATCTCGAAATTTGTGCCAAAATATAAAAAATGTGCAAAAATCTGTATTGTACGGATGCACTCAACCTGCCCCTTCTCCGTGCTCTTCTGTGTTCTGAATGCATTGCTCAAAACCCCCTTATATATAAAATCTAGGCGGCTATGTCATAACTGAGGTGGTTGGCATGACGATTAGCAAAGGCTAAGTTTTGAGTTTGTTTGGCAAATTTTCCAAGGTCGAATCCCACGGACCTTTGTTTTAACACATGGTTTGTAACATTTTTGGTCCGCTTACTAAAACTGGCAGAGGTCACAAACTGGAAGAAAGGTTATATTTGGAGGTGGTTGAGTTAAGCTCCTAGGCGGGCGGAATATTATAGTCATATGGCGCTTAACATGTGAATAGGGGTTGGGTCGAAGGCCTAGCCCCTTCCTTTGGCGCCTTAGTTTAAAGTTTAAATATAATAATATTTAAACCATATTGCAAACAAGAATCAAGGTATGGTGTAGTGGTTAGTGCGGAATTGCAGGGCCTTTGGGCTACTTGGATGTCATGAGTTTGACTCATGGGGAGTTGATTAAACTTTTGAATGTTGGGCTCGAGATATAATCAATTTTATGACAATTATTATACACTTTTACCGAATGTACATATGTGTTTTTCATGTTTTGAAGGAGATTTTTGAAGAATTTTATGTTAAAACGGTATGATCTACAACAGGTATGTATGATTCGTGTTTGGTGTCAATATTGAGTATAATTCGTCACTTTTTATGATTCCAAAGATATAATTCACATTTTTTCTAGCATTATAGGGAAAAAACGCACCACGTTTCTACTTTCGGCACTCAGTCCAACACTCATTCCAGCACTCGATCCGACACTACGTCTAGCACCATGTCTTGCACAAAAATGGAGAGTGACTTGGCGGTTATGGTATTGGCGACCAGTGATGGGTGAATCAAGAACGTGGGTTTTGTTCATGTTTGTCCCCTCCAGCTATTAAACTTCCAACCACTCAATTTTTGTTGTTAAACAGGGTGATTATTGGCCCACTCCGTTTCAGCAGTTGGGGCATCATTTAATGTAAATTGTTGAATTTAGAAGTGGTTCGACCCTCCTTTGGTCAACCACTTGGCCTGTAAAATTATAAATACCACTAGGATGGTCAAACAATAGGTTAAGAAGCAATAGGAGTAGTGTATTCGAGAAAAACTTGATTCTCTTTTATTTTTCCATTTTCCATTGCCGAAGTTATATAAAACTGTGTTTCTGCGTTTTAATGGTGAATTCATCTTGTTGAGCTCGTGGTGTGCTTTTAGGAAGTGACCGTGACTTGCTGGGGGGCCCACCAGCAGTCTGGTAACTGTTCTTTATGTTTTTTATGCATTTCATATCTTAGTTGTCTCTTTCATTTCATGTACATGCATTATTATTTTGTTAATTAATTTGATGTTGTAGTTTAATTATCTTAACTCTCTTTTGCAGGTTAGTATGAAGAATTGTGTTAGTATGTGTTAATCTTGTAGTTAGGAACGAATTTGAAAATTCCTAGACTAACCTCGTGTGCAATTAGATGTTATATCGTATCTTATTTATGTTGTTGGAATTAAATTTAAAACAGATTTTTAAATAGAGTAGAACAGAGTTTTAATTTGAGTTTTCTTTAACAAGGATTTGATGGATGGATAGGATTAATTTTAGTTTTTAATTATAGATTGCTTATTTCATTTTTATGTAGATCTTGTTTACTTAGTTGTTGGCTAATGTATTTGGTAGTTTACTTTTTAATGTCATGTTTTAATTTATGTTCTTAAGCATTTTCCTTATTGCAGTTTGAATTGTTAAGATAGATATAGCATAGTTTCATTTTATGTAATTTCCTTCCTAGAATTAGATTGCAACTATATTTCTTAGTTAATGAGTGAATTTAGTATGAATTTTGCTTACATAGTATAGAAGCACAATTATAATCTCGTTATATTGTTGATGGTTAATAATTCATGAATATGCAGGGTAATTAACATTGTTTCCATAATGGCTAAATTCTCATTGGATTGTTTAATCCATACCTTTCACTTTGCTATTGAGATCAATATTGAGCTTATACCACTTGAATTATCCTTTGTTGTCAAGTGCCATCGAGATATCATATGACACCGAAGACATTCACACAACCACCAACACTATATTTGAGTTTTCATAGGTTAAAAGATAGTTTTCGTGTTTTCATAGGTTAAAGGATAGTTTTCTTGCTTTCATAGGTTAAAAGATCTAGTTTCCTGCTTTCATAGATTAGAAAATATAGTTTCTTGCTTTCATAGCTTAGAAGATAGTTTTATTGTTGGTGTAGGATAGATAGTCTTTTTCTTTGATAGGTTAGAGAACAGTTTGCTTATCATAGATTAAAGGTTAGTTGCTAGTCTTTCTTGCTTTTAATTAAATAGATTTCCTTTCATGAATTAGAAATAGTTTTGAAGTTTTAAGAATATGGTCCACTTTTCTCTTACGATAGATAGTTTTAATTTGATTACTTGCAGTATAAGCTATCATAGAGTAGTTCATTGCTTACTTGCTTTAATAGGTTAGTTAGTTGTTTTGTTTACTTACTTTAATAGGTTAGTTAGTTGTTTTGTTTCCTTGCTTTAATAGGTTAGCTAGTTCTTCATGTTTGCTTGCTTTAGTAGAATAATTGCTTGCTTGTTTATTTACTTGCTTTCATAGGGTAGTTTCTCATTGAATGTAGGTTGGCAAGTTAAAGTAGTTTGATTTGGTTATTTGCTTATTGTTATGCTTAATAGTTGCTTTTGCTTATTGTTATGAACTAGTTTTCTTTACATAGGGTTTTTACTTGCTTTCTTAGAACTATCCATCGATCCTTGGCCCAAAAGTACTTAGGTTACATAGTTTCAAGTTGCTTAGTATGGTTTGCTCATTAGATAGCTTTGCTTGAATAGATTAGCCCTTAGATAGCTACCTTCCTTAGTCAGACTATACTACTACCAACCCTTCTACCTTTGGCATATATTTTGCTACAACTCTAAGTTTACTTACCTCGGGTCAGGTTGACAATTTAATTGAGGGTTTTTAGTGTGTTTTTAGTGCATATAGAACACCCATCATTTTTTATGCAGGGTAATTAACATTGTTTCCGTAATGTCTAAATTCTCATTGAATTGTTTAATCTGTACCTTTCACTTTGCTATTGAGATCAGTATTGAGCTTATACCACTTGAATTATCCTTTGTTGTCAAGTTCCATCGAGATATCATATGACACCAAAGACATTAACAAAACCACCAACACTATATTTGAGTTTTCATAGGTTAAAAGATAGTTTTCCTGTTTTCATAGGTTAAAGGATAGTTTTCTTGCTTTCATAGGTTAAAAGATCTAGTTTCCTGCTTTCATAGATTAGAATATATAGTTTCTTGTTTTCATAGCTTAGAAGATAGTTTTATTGTTGTTGTACGATAGATAGTCTGTTGCTTTGATAGGTTAGAGAACAATTTGATTATCATAGATTAAAGGTTAGTTGCTAGTCTTTCTTGCTTTTAATTAAATATATTTCCTTTCATGAATTAGAAATAGTTTTGAATTTTTAAGAATATAGTCCACTTGCCTCTTAGGCTAGATAGTTGTTCAATGAGGAGTTTTAATTTGATTACTTGCAGTAGAAGCTATCTTAGAGTAGTTAGTTTCTTACTTGCTTTAATAGGTTAGTTAGTTGTTTTGTTTACTTGCTTTAATAGGTTAGATAGTTGTTCTTGTTTGCTTGCTTTAGTAGAATAATTGCTTGCTTGTTTGTTTACTTGCTCTCATAGGGAAGTTGTTCATTGAATGTAGGTTGGCAAGTTAAAGTAGTTTTCTTTGGTTATTCAATTATTATTATGCTTAATAGTTTCTTTTGCTTATTGTTATGAACTAGTTTTCTTTACATAGGGTTTTTACTTGCTTTCTTAGAACTATCCATCGATCCTTGGCCCAAAAGTACTTAGGTTACATAGTTTCAAGTTGCTTAGTAGATTTTTCTCATTAGATAGTTGTGCTTGAATAGATTAGCCCTTAGATAGCTACCTTCCTTAGTTAGACTATACTACTACCAGCCCTTCTACCTTTGGCATATATTTTTCTACAGCTCTAAGTTTACTTGCCCCGAGTTGAAAATTTAATTGAGGGTTTTTAATGTGTTTTTAGTGCATATACAACACCCATCATTTTTGGAGTCGTTGTCAGGGAGTTGTCTCAAGGTAAGAAGTAGTTAGGAAATAGATCATTCCTAGACCTTAGCATTAGATTGGTGGCGGGGGAACTTTAAGATGAGAGGTAAGAACCTGCACATCTTCTATTGTAGGCTCCCCCAAACCCAATGGTAGTTTTTCTTTTTGTTTTTGTTTACTTTCATGAATAGACCTAGAAACCAAATGGTAGTTTTTTCTTTTGTTTTTTCTTTCTTTCATGAATAGACCTAGAGATCCAAAAGGTAGATACATTAAATCTAAATCAGACTTTTCAACCAAGGTTCCTTCCAACCTTTTTTGAGGAAGGTATGTTCCACTTATAAAATCCGCAGACCGATACCGAAAAACAAGAGCTAGCTCAACTCAAAGAGCTAAAATAGTCTCTGTAGAGACTAACACAGGGAGCACTATAGAACAAGAAATTGAGGCATCAATCATATTGGGATAGGAGGCAAGACCACTCAAACCTTCCGCAGAACCAAACAATACAACCTTTTCTTTTACACCACCACCAGGAGATCCTAACTTTGAGGACATCATAGACCCTGAACAGGCGAATCTTTTTTTTGGTAGTTTAGCTAATGCAATTATCTCTCAAACTAACATAGAAACCTTAGCACGGATAGTCTCAACTGGCTCGAGTAGAGTCCCAGACATCCAATCCATGGGAAGACCTTTCCATCAAAGGGAAACTGTGTTCTCTTCAAAGATAAAACCACCTAGGCACTCTCTTTTTGGAAACCAAGCCAATATGGATGATCATGAGGACCATAACAATGTAATACATAGGGAGGAAGAAGAAACTGGAAACCAAACCGAAACCACCTTCAGGTTTTCGATTTTGGACACCACTCCAAATGTAAACATGAAGAATATTCCTCTCTCGGCATTGCCTACCTTTTATGGTAAAAACAGTGAAGATCCATACACCTTATTATTTGAATTTGACATCTTGTGTAGGAGCTACAACTACATACAAGATGCCCAGAAACTAAAACTCTTTCTTGCCACCCTCAAAGACTCTGCACTAAGATGGTTCATGGGGTTGGGAGAATCCAGTATTAGGTCTTGGGAAGCCATGAAAGACATATGTCTTAAGAAGTACCAAGACTACTGCAAAACCAAAGAGTCTTGTAACGACATATTTAAAATCCAATAGCTAGAAGATGAGACCCTTGAAGATTATATGGAAATATTTGGTTATATCTCCCAGAAGTCAAAATACCATGACCTCCCAGAGGATGCAATTAGGGATCTTTTCCTTAAGGGAATTTCAGAAGAATATCTAGAGATGCTTAACCTGATTGCATCATGTGACATCTCTCATAAATAATTTGATGAAATATGTGAAATGTGTAAAAATTACTCAAGGAGTAGAGCCAAAACAAGAAAGAATGTTCGGGACCCTTACAATAGAAGCTTAAAAATAGTTAGTTCGGGTGGTATTACGAGAGAAGATATAGGGAAACTCTTAGAAAACTTCAAAAAATATATCTTAAGCACAATAGGTTCCCATTTGGACACCCTAAAAATCAAAAAGAAACAAGAGGAGGAAAATGCAACAATGAGCATATATTGCCCAAGACGCAAGAGGAAGCATTCCTCAAGGGAATGCCCATTAGATAACATTTCAGTTTGTGGCTTATGTACAGAAGACCATGTGACTAAAAAATGTCAATCATTGCCTGGTTTATTAGCCATCTATAGGAGTGGAGATCCTGGGGAGTCTTCTTATGCACCTAGGATGCCATGGTAGCCTAAGAACGAACCCACATACCCGTATCTACAATCTCAAGTTCCACCCTATTATCAACAACAACAATAGTGGAACTCACCAGGTTGGAAAAACTGGTCTACTCAGTACCAACATCCTTGGTTTCAAGGATGGAGAGGAAGACATAACCAAGGAAACCCTCAAGCTCCACCTATCCCTATGTCCAACCATCATTATCCTCAGTTCCCACCGAACACTCCACAGCTTCTGCCAGGTTTTGTTCCACCACCTTTCCCTCCTATTCCACAACAACAACTGCTACAATATAAAAATGCAAGCTCCCTAACACAAACACTATTACCGGCACAACCAGTGCCAAATCCCAATAATAATCCCCCTCAACCTCTTCACAATGTTGATATGCAAGCCTTCCCGGCATATTTTATTACTCTTGTTCCATTACAGGAAATTCAACTAAGATCGGGAAAAGTTCTGGAGAGGCAGAGACCTTCAATAATCATCCAAGAAGAAGAAGAAGAAGAAACCCCCAAACAACCAATGGATGACACTAGGTGGGAAGATGTTATTATCCTGAAGAATAAATAACCCAAGCTTCCCCAAAATGAACCTTCACAAATTACGAAGGTCCCTCCTTATCCAGACCGATTGGTAATCGAGAAACCTACCACCTGACCGAAATTTGACATTTTGAATGAATTGAAAAATATGTGTGTTAAGATTCCCCTGCTTCAAGCCATTAAAGACATTCCAATCTATAGTAAGGTAGTTAAATAATTGTGTATCAAGAAGCCAGGTAGGAAGCAAAAGGACCCCCCTACAGTACACTTGATAGGAGGACTTTCTGAATACATATCAGAGCAGCCAAAACTAGAAAAATATGGGAACCTAGGAAACCCCGTAGTGACCATAACCATTAATGAGGTCTCCATTGGAAATACTCTCATAGACCTAGGGGAATCCATCAATGTTATGACCACTACTACCTTGGAACAATTACAGTTACAACCTCTTCTTCGACCTACCCCAACCATTTTGGAATTAGCAGATAAGACTAGGGTTATACCTGAAGGAATTTTAGATGATTTCATGGTTACTTTAGCCTCATGGGAGTACCCCGTAGATTTTCTTGTCATTCACTCAAAGGATCCTGCCAAAGGCCATCCCGTCATTTTGGGAAGACCTTGGCTAGCCACAGCTAATGCATTTATTGGCTGTAGAGAAGGTGAAATGACCATCGCAAATGGTCTCTCTATTCAGAAGCTCATCATTTACCCTCCAACTCAACCTATAATGGATAATCTATGGTGGCTTGAATTTCCATACGAGAATGAGGACTGGGAAGAACTCATATTGCCAAGTGACCATGCATGGGCACTTTAGGAGCACACAACAGAAAATGTGCTAACCTAGTTTATTTATGTTATCACATGTTTGGATTTTCCACAGTCTTTTCCCCAATTTGAATACATGTTTGGGGAATAATTTCAAGAACAATTAGACCCATCCATTTTGTCTTTGACATCTTTTATTTTCTATATAGATGAGTCTTCCATGTCTTACACTATGCCCTGCGAGATTAGTCCAGGAAAAGTTTTACATACAAACTCTGGGCTAGATGCCAACCAACAGAAACAAATAGTAGATATCCTTAAAGAACAATCAAGAACATTTTCCTGGGAATACACTGACATGAAGGGTATACACCCTGACACATGTATCCATCACATATATACCCAGGGGGAAGTAACACATGTTAGGCAACCCCAAAGAAGGATGAACCTAGCACTTAAAGATATAGTCAAGGAGGAGATCCAAAAGTTGTTAAATGTCGGATTTATCTATCCCATCTCCGACAATAAGTGGGTATCCCTGCTTGTAGTGGTTCCAAAGAAAGTGAAAGGGAAATGGAGAATTTGTGTTGATTTCCGAGAACTCAACAAAGCCACTCTGAAAGACTACTTTCCTCTCCCTTTCATTGACCAAGTTCTAGATACCTTGTCTGGAAAAAAGTATTTTTCCTTTCTAGATGGGTACAATGGGTACAATAAGCTTCTTATAGCACCCGAGGACTCGAATAAGACTATATTTACTTGTCCTTGGGGAACCTATGCCTATAGGGTCTTACCATTTGGATTGTGTAATGCTCCTGCCACATTTCAATGATCAATATTAAGGATATTTTCCGATCTTATTCATGATTGTGTGGAGGTATACATGGATGACTTCATAGTCTATGAAAACACTTACCAGGAAGCCTTAGACAACTTAGAAAAAGTCCTCATCAGATGCTAGGAAATGAACCTATCTCTAAGTCATGAAAAACGCAAAATGTTGTTAACTGAAGGAGTGGTTCTAGGACATCATGTTTCATCTAAAGGGATAAAAGTCGATCCTGCAAAGATTGAGGTCATCGTTAGACTTCCACCCCCCAAGACTCAGAAAGAGGTGAGAATATTTCTTGGACATGCCGGATATTACCGGCGGTTTATTGAAAATTTTACAAAGATTGATGCACCTATGTTTGGATTACTAATAAAAGATGTTGATTTTGTTTGGACTGAGCAGTGTCAAAATGCCTTTGAAACCTTGAAAGCTAAACTGTCTGTGGCACCAGTTCTTAGAGGGCCCAATTGGACTATCCCATTTCATATATCCATTGATGCCTCTCACACCGCAATGGGAGGGGTATTAGGGCAGAAAGAGGACTAGGAGTCCTATGCCATTTATTTTGTGAGCAAGAACTTGTCCCCTGCCGAATTGAACTACACAGTCACCGAGAAAGAATTCTTGGCAGTTGTTCATGCTATTAACAAGTTTCATCATTACATTACAAGTTATGAAGTATTTGTACATACCGATAATTCTGCCATTAGATTCCTCATGAATAAACCCATAACTAATGGTCAAGTGACCAGGTGGCTTTTGTTATTGCAAGAATTTAATATCAATGTGCTTGACCGACCTGGAAAGGATAATGTAGTAGTTGGCTTTCTTTCCCGAATAAAAAATGAGGATGACGATATCCCTACAGATGATAGTTTCCCAGATGAGCATCTTTTTTCCCTCTCTGTCAATACCCTGTGGTTTGCGGATATGGAAAACTATCTGGCCACTAGGAAGTTACTGTCTCATTTGTCGCCTCATGAAAAGCGGAAAATTATTACACAGAGTGTTAATTACTCTTGGGTTGGTCATGATATTTTTCGCACAGGTCCTTATTTGATTATTCATATATGTGTCTGAGAGGATGAGGTACCTGAAATACTATGAAGTTGTCATGATGGACCATGTGGTGGCCATTTTTCTGACAAATATACAACATATAAGGTGTTACATTCAGGTTACTATTGGCCTAGCATTTTCAAAGATGCTGCCAAGTATGTGGGAAGTTGTGATAGTTTCCAAAGGATAGGAATACCTATGTCAGCTAATGAAATGCCTTTGTAGGCCCAAGTTATGATAGAACCCTTCGAAAAATGGGCCCTCGATTTTGTAGGACCAAATTCACCCATGTCGTGTAGGAAGAACTATATTTTGGTTTGTACGGACTATGTCACCAAGTGGGTAGAGGAAAAATCCCTATTCAGGGCTACAGAGAATTTTGTTGTCGAATTTATCTATGAAGACATCTTTACCCGCTTCGTTGTCCCTCGTGAAATTTTTACTGACCAAGGCACTCAATTAACTTCCAAGCTGGTGAAAGAGCTAATAGATAAATATGGGAGTAAACATTGTAAATATTCTCCATATCACCCGCAAGCTAATGGTCAGGTAGAATCCAAAAACAAAGTTCTGGAAGCCATCTTGACCAAGACTATTTAGTTACATCACCAGGACTGGGTTGATAGGCTCCTAGAGGCTTTATGGGCATACCAGACCACCTGGAGAAATACCACTGGGCATACTCCTTATGAGCTAGTGTACAGGAAACAAGTACTTCTACCTATAGAATTCCAAATAAGGACCTTATGTATTGTTGCATAATTAGGATTGAACTTGGATGAGGCTCAGAAGCAATGAGCCCTACAATTGAATGAGTTGGATGAAATCAAGCAAGATGCCATCCAACGGACAATATTAGTCCAAAACCATAGGAGCAAGTGGCATGACAAGTTTATAAATAAGAAGCACTTCCAACCTGGTGATTGGGATCTGTTGTTTGATTCTCGATTCAAAACCTTCAAAGGCAGACTCACCACTTGGTGGTGGGGCCCTTATGAGGTAGACACTGTATATGACAATGGAGCTATAAAAATTAAAACAATTGACGATGGACAAGTCTCCTTTGTGGTAAATGGACACTGACTTAAATTTTATCATAAACCCATTTCCAAAGAGGATTTTCTACAGGTCATGTCAATTGACAAGGAATTGGCCTTAGTAGATGGGGGAAGTCCCCCCTTGTTCTTGAATTTTTTTTTGAATTTCCTACTGTATATATGTAAATAGTTTTTGAATTTTGTTAATAAGGAAATTCTAGAGATTTATGTAAGTATTTATTTCACCAGGAACACACAGTTTCAAGGATCTTTCTTCAAAAATTGTTACACTTGAATTTTGTGTCTACTAAAGCATCAAATGAATATTGACTTACTGTAATTAGCCATTTTTTTGCAAGAATTCTCATTTTCAGGCATTCTAAAGTAGTTTCTCTTGAAACTCTTCACCACTGTATAAGGAAGTGATAGCATAACTATCAAGCCTATAGGTCTCTCATATAGTTTTTCCAAGAAACCTAAGTAAGTGAGTCAAGTGTCTTTATAAAAGAGTAACAAGGAGGTCTAATTAGCAGTTAGTCATGGAAACATCACAATAACTATAAAGGAAGAAAGTAAGTTGAGCCTAGAGATACCTTTCTATTCTTTCTCAATGGTACCATCCACTACACACTAAATATCTTGATTATATCATATCTTTAGATAGGCCAAGTCCGCTTAAGTACCCCTTACATCAGGACAATCACTAAGTAATATAATGGAAATTCATCCTCTAACATAAATACCATCCCAATTGAAAAAAAGAAAGAAAAAATTGTTTTCAGAGTTGTTCCCCTATCTTCTTGCATAAATAAATCTTATACTAAAATCTTAAAAGATGGAGGGCCAGTATCTGAGGGTGTAAGAGGCTAACCTGTTGGGACACTGAACAGGTCTGCTGGCAGCGGGTACCGGCATGTGGTATGACTAGGTAAACCCGTCGGAGTACTGAACAGGCTTGTTGGCAGCGAGGCATTCTACCTAGCGAGGATGGTAATCTGACAAAAATAAATAATAAATTTAAACTTCTCCTGATGTACGACATTACTTGCAGACAAATCTGACATGAAGTATGTGTGGTTAAGCTCAGGTTAATGAATCTCATACAGTTTCCATTGGGAAATAACTCTAAGACTATCTTGAAACTCTCTTGCCTATCTCTTCTTATCTATATATAGGATCTCTTATCCTATAGGTGGGGCCATCTTCTAACCGTCTCGTCAGACCAATCTGTGAAATTTTATCTTTACACTTGACATACTATAAATCTTTGGCTATTGGGGGATACTGATTGGTTTCCTATACTTTTGATTGTGAGGTGTCACAATACTTAGGTGTGGGGGAGAGGTTCATGAGCTGACAAATGATCATTGCCTAGAGAAATAAATCTTTGCAAGAATTTTTGTATTATTTCCGTGATATAGGTTATTACATTGATAGTCATTTTTATTTTTAAAGTGTTAAACTCTTGTGTGCTATGAAATACTAAACATATACTTAACAGACCACTCTTTATCGGTTTATCTTTCATTACAAGCTGTGCATTGTAGGATTGACAGTACATGTTTTATGCTTGCTATAACCTGTTCATTGTATGTTTAACATTATATGTCATAGGCAAGAGGATTGAGTGAGCATGATGGCAAAATCAACAACAAGGGAACATTCTACCTCTGCTCATTTACCACTTTGATTGTCAAAAACACTTCAAATTTGCAGGCTATCCATTATAATAAGTGTAAATGTACTTAACACAGAGGTACCATATGAAGCACTATATGAAGTGCCATATGAAATTCCGTATGAGGTGTCAAATGAAGTACCATATGAATTACACACCAGTAATTTTCCTAGATTCCATGTAACCAAAACTCAATTACATTCAATTGAATTGGTTGCAGGCAATTGATTGAAGATGCTTTATATGTTCATGATCAAATGTCCAAGTCAAAAGACTTGGACATTGATATAACTGTGCATCATTGCATTACCTCCAAAAACGAGCCGTTGAATTTGAATTTTCCACACATGGCAGCCCGTGCGCACAAGTGTGAAACCTACTCCACTATAGGCGCATTCAAAATCGGGTTGGGAAACCATTATCTCCATTCGCCCTTGCCATTTTCTCTGCCCTGCGTTAAGAAATCGCGCCCAACCTCTGCCATCTCTTCCCCTTTTCAAATCACGCTCAAACCGTGCCCAATTCGTGCTATCTCTTGGCCTGTTTGCACCCTTTCCTTGTGAATTTCTCCTCTGCCACAATGCCTAGGAGGTACGAACCCTTTTCCTATGCGGATCTCTTTGCCATTCTTGAATTTGCAAAGTTCAGGGAGGTGTTTTTGCGAGCAGGCTGCGGGAAATTTTTGTCTAACTTGCAGGGCCACGATGATGGCCTCTCCATGCAATCGCCCTCAGTTTCAATGGGAAGATAGCACATGTAGGGGCTCTTACCTTTGAAGTCTCAGAAGAGTCCATTGTTGTAGCTACAAAGCTCCCAAGAATGGGAGATAGATGGTTCAAAAACCACCAATTGTAACACTCAAGTTATAACAGGGTTTTTAAGCCTAAATTCAAGAATAGTTCAGGAGAAAAAGGATATTCTAGGGAGTGGATAAAGGTGGAATTGATCAACCCCCTCATCTTAATCACAAGTTTGATTATCTGCAAAGGTAGATACTCCACTTTCAAAGCTTATCATTTTAGATTGCTGGCTCATTTTCTGTTCAACAAACCTTTGAACTTCCCCTTCTATTTTCTAAAAGGCTTGGAGAAGATGTCCTCTCAAGTGAGGAAGAATGTGACTAACCCCCACAATAGTCTCTTTCACCATGGCTTGATCAAACTCCTTGTTCTAGCCGAACTAGAGAAACAGGGGCAAACTTGGGATGCCTTTATCTATCGATTTGCAAACCCTCACTTGACAATTAGGACCGGAAAAAAGCCACTTAGCCTAAAAAATATCTCTCCATCCAAGCCTCACACTCCAAGAACTCCAAACCCCCTTGCACAAACCCTCTCTTTGCTGGAACAATACAAAAAGCTTGTTGATATCCCTACTTCTTCATCGGGTAAAAAGACCAAGAGAAAAGACCAAAAGAATCATGTTGTTAACCCCGCAATGCCTTCAATCTCTCTTGATCCTACACCTAAAAATCTCCAAGAAGTAATTCAGCAAGACTTTCCCATCATTCCCACAAATAGGAGGGGAGCCAATCCATTTGGTAAAGGACCCTTTCAAAAAAGTACCCAGAGCAAAAGAACCAAACCTTATGCAAAACCATTGTCTACTTCAGATCCTATCCAAGTGTCCTCTGATATTGAGATCCCTCATAAGAGACTTAGGGAAGTTTATGTGGATGGATTAGAGCCACTAATAAAGACAAAATCAGAGCCTACCTCTCCTTACCAATCCCCCATCACTCCTACTTCACCCTTGCCTACTCTAGATCCTAAAACAGATAGATTGTCCACATCCCTCAAAGGATCTAAGCCTTCCTCAGAGATCAATGATTATGCCCCAACCATTGAGAAGCTACAAAAAGAAAACCATCAGCTTCTCCAACATTTGGAGGAAAGGAAGACAATAGATGCACACCTTCATCATGATAATGCAGTCCTCCAAGCAAAGCTTAACTCCCTTCAACGGTTGGTCGTTGAGATGACCAAATCTAACCATAGCCTTAGAGCACAGTTGAAGCAACATAAGAGGCACAAGGCAAAGTCTTCACAGCAAGAAGGAGAAGCTTCCAAAGCTGATCCTCCTTAGCAATCCTAGTCACAAGGGGTAACTTCTTTTTGTTTGCAGTGGGACCTGCAAAATCGTAAGTGTGGGGGTAATGTTGGGCCTGAGATATGATCAATTTTATGATAATTATTAGACACTTTTGTTGAATGTACATATGTGTTTTTCATGTTTTAAAGGAGCTTTTTGAAGAATTTTATGTTAAAACGGTATGATCTACACCAGGTATGTATGATTCGTGTTTGGTGTCAATATTGAGTATAATTCATCATGTTTTATGAATCCAAAGATCTAATTCATGTTTTTCTGGTGTTACAAGGCAAAAACGCACCACGTTTCTACTTCTGTCACTCAGTCCAGCACTCCTTCCAGCACTCGATCCGGTACCCGATCTGGCACTGCGTCCAGCACCACTTCTTACACAAAAACGGAGGGCGACTTGGCAGTTATGGTATTGGCGTCCAGTTATGGGTGAATCGAGGACGTGGGTTTTTTTCATGCTTGCCCCCTCCAGCTACTAAAATTCCGACAACTCAATTTTGGTTGTTAAATAGGGCGATTATTGGCCCACTCCATTTCAGCAGTTGGGGCATCAGTTAATGTAAATTTTCGAATTTAGAAGTGGTTCGACCCTCCTGTGGTCAACCACTTGGTCTGTAAACTTATAAATACCACTAGGATGGTCAGACAATAGGTTAAGAAGCAATAAGAGTAGTGTATTGGAGAAAAACGTGATTCTCTTTTATTTTTCCATTGCCGAAGTTATATAAAACTGTGTTTCTGCGTTTTAATGGTGAATTCATCTTGTTGAGCTCGTGGTGTGCTTTTAGAAAGTGACCGCGACTTGCTGGGGGGGGCACCAGTAGTCTGGTAATTGTTCTTTATGTTGTTTATGCATTTCATAGCTTAGTTGTCTCTTTCATTTCCTGTACATGCATTATTATTTTGTTAATTATTTTGTTGTTGTAGTTTAATTGTCTTAACTCTCTTTTGCAGGTTAGTATGAAGACTTGTGTTAGTATGTGTTAATCTTGTAGTTAGGAACAAATTTGCAAATTCCTAGACTAACCATGTGTGCAATTAGATGTTATATTGTATCTTATTTATGCTGTTAGAATTAAATTTAAAACAAAGTTTTAAATAGAGTAGAACAAAGTTTTAATTTGAGTGTTCTTTAACAAGGATTTGATGGATGGATAGGATTAATTTCATTTTTTAATTATAGATTTCTTATTTCATTTTTATGTAGATCTTGCTTACTTAGTTGTTGGCTAATGTATTTGGTAGTTTACTTTTTAATGTCATGTTTTAATTTATGTTCTTAAGCATTTTCCTTATTGCAATTTAAGATATAATAGCATAGTTTCATTTTATGTAATTTATTTCCTAGAATTAGATTGCAATTATATTAGTATGAATTTTGCTTACATAGTATAGAAGTACAATTATAATCTCGTTATATTGTTGATGGTTAATAATTCATGAATATGCAGGGTAATTAACATTGTTTCCGTAATGGCTAAATTCTCATTGGATTGTTTAATCCATACCTTTCACTTTGCTATTGAGATCAGTATTGAGCTTATACCACTTGAATTATCCTTTGTTGTCAAGTGCCATCAAGATATCATATGACACCGAAGACATTCACACAACCACCAACACTATATTTGAGTTTTCATAGGTTAAAAGATAGTTTTCCTGTTTTCATAGGTTAAAGGATAGTTTTCTTACTTTCATAGGTTAAAAGATCTAGTTTCCTGCTTTCATAGATTAGAAGATATAGTTTCTTGATTTCATAGCTTAGAAGATAGTTTTATTGTTGTTGTAGGATAGATAGTCTTTTTCTTTGATAGGTTAGAGAACAGTTTGATTACCATAGATTAAAGGTTAGTTGCTAGTCTTTCTTGCTTTTAATTAAATAGATTTCCTTTCATGAATTAGAAATAGTTTTGAAGTTTTAAGAATATAGTCCACTTGCCTCTTAGGCTAGATAGTTGTTCAATGAGAAGTTTTAATTTGATTACTTGCAGTAGAAGCTATCTTAGAATAGTTAATTTCTTACTTGCTTTAATAGGTTATTTAGTTGTTTTGTTTACTTGCTTTAATAGGTTAGCTAGTTGTTCTTGTTTGCTTGCTTTAGTAGAATAATTGCTTGTTTGTTTATTTACTTGCTTTCATAGGGTAGTTGATCATTGAATGTAGGTTGGCAAGTTAAAGTAGTTTCCTTTGGTTAATTGCTTATTGTTATGCTTAATAGTTGTTTTTGCTTATTGTTATGAACTAGTTTTCTTTACATAGGGTTTTTACTTGCTTTCTTAGAACTATCCATCGATCCTTGGCCCAAAAGTACTTAGATTACATAGTTTCAAGTTGTTTAGTAGGTTTTTCTCATTATATAGCTTTGCTTGAATAGATTATCCCTTAGATAGCTACCTTCCTTAGTTAGACTATACTACTACCAGCCCTTCTACCTTAGGCATATATTTTGCTACAACTATAAGTTTACTTACCCCGGGTTGACAATTTAATTGAGGGTTTTTAGTGTGTTTTAAGTGCATATACAACACCCATCAATATACCAACCATTAGAGGGGTGCCACGTGGCACCATATAATTTGTCCATGAAAAATGCCACTTGTCACCATATGATTCACCCATGAAATTGACATGTGTCATCACTTAACTTGCCCACGTGTCTTCCATCCTTTCCATGTCATCTTGCCAACTCAGTTGTGCCACGTGTCACCCTTGCAGTGGTGCCACGTGTCACTTTGACTTTTGCCTTTTTGACCAAGTTTGATTGAACTTTGACCGCTTATAACTTTTGATTCGTAACTCTATTTGATGAGTCGTTTGAGCGGTAGAAAGCTTGTGATGCGCTCTTTGTGATTATGCCCTTTTCAGTGAGTTTTAGGAACTTTGAATTTTTTCCCTTTTCTGCCTGTTGAAGCCATTATGAGCGTTCTGACTTGCTTCTATGCGCTCTAATTTGTCTTAACCTTCTTTGGATCCTTTTTGGATCAATGGTATATGTTACATGAGGCAGATCTACAAAGGAACATTGTTGGTGCACTTGTTGTTTGTTGTTGGCACACTTTATTGGGTATATTGTTGAGTCATATCTGGTATCCCTTGGTACATGTTTGAGGGTTTTTGGTTAATGTGTGTTGTTGAAGTTATTGGTACATATTGAGGGTGCATAATAGTGAGGATTTGATGCATGGATGATGTGAGAGTTCACTACACATGGTTTATGGATGTTTGTATATGTAAGGCACATGATTAGAGACACATAGTTGTACATGGTTTGAGCTATACAATTGTGACAGTTGGTAGAGATCTTTGTGATCAGATCTAATTGGTTGATGAGATTAATGTGATAGGTTGTTGGTACATGTTGTGATAGGTTGTTGGTATAGGTTGTGATAGGTTGTTGATGTACATGGTCGATGTGCATGTTTGGCACATGGTATGGTACAGGATTGATACTTGGTATAGTTGATGCACTTGTTACGGTACATGTTTGATGGTACAGGTTATGGTACAATATTGATACTTGATATAGTTGTTGCACTTGTTATGGTACATGTTTGATGGTACAGGTTGTGGTATTGATACTCCGAATGACATAAATTAGAGAAGTCTTATTTCCACATTCCAACAGATAGTGGCATCCACCAGGAGCAGCCAAAGGATTTTGCCACATTTGGCATATTGGTAGATGATTATTGACTTCTTGAGAACTACTAAAAAAATTCAAGCATGTGATACATCCTCTTTCACTAAATTGTTTAGCACAATTATCTTTGGGTAGAGGACCTTTTGGAACTTGTTGGTAATGTTTCTTGGTACAATAGGAAGAAGCACACTCATACCACTCTCTAAATAAAGGTAACTTGCAAACAGTTTTATTGTAAATTTACTTGTGCATTTTTTAAATTAAGTTGATTTACATTATAAACGTGTGCATTTTCGGTAGAAACCGACACCCTTCATTTGCTAAGTCTGCACAATTGAGTTTGCATTTTTGAGTTTGATTGTTCAAGGGTAGAGTTCTAAGAAACCATGTGATGTATAATTCTATCTATATGGCTCAATTCAGTGAACTGTTAGATTTATTGAACACTCTAATGCTCTCTTCTGTTGACAATGCAGACACCACTGAAAAAACCACTCTTCACTATGTTGTAACATGCTTGCAAGTTACGCAAGACAAAGTAGCACTACTGCAAACTCAGGCTTGACTTCTTCATGATGCAATTGAGTGAAATAATCTTCGACATCATTATGAACCCATCCTTGTTCAAAACAAATGTCCTTTTGAAGAATAATATGATGTTGATTTAGATCAACAACCAGCGCAAGGAAAACTCAGTGAGCCAACTCCAGATTCAAGTGCAGATAAAGTTCACCTTTAGCTTTCTAAGACAATCATCAAATCTTAGGAATAAATTAGGAACAAAAAGAATAAAACTAGTATCATATATGAAAAGGATTTCACCTTTCATAATCTGGATTACACCAAATTGATCCAGTTCTAGAGTGTTGACTGATTGTTTTGTTGGCGTGTAGTGGGAAGACCCGAGGTTAATCATTAACAAAACAACAAAACCCTTAGACACCGGCCCTTTCGGTATCGCCTACAAAGAAAGTGAAGTCTCACATGAGGCATCTAGAGGGGTTGTAGGAACCAAGGTCCTGCAGTGATGAGGGGAAGTGAGGCATTCAACATAATCCTACTATTCATTATCCATTCATCTACTATGTGTGCAGTCTTTGTTACTTAACCTTTTATAATCATTCTGTATACCCTATGTGTGACATTACTTTTCTCGATCTTCATTCATTTACTAGTTACTTTAGTGTGCGACATTATAATAGCATATATGAATAACACATTCAAAATAATAAGCTTTCATCATCACTACGCAATATCAGTAACATATTCACAATACTAACCATTCTATGATATCCCTATCACTCACAAAGCATCAAATCAAGAAAAAAGTTTTAACATGGTTCACCCCAATCTGGGCTACGTCCATAATGACTATTTTCTTATATTAGTCATTTATAATCTTTTTATAGTTGTGCACTACGGTTACAAAAATATGCAACAATAACCATTACTCAAACCTACCCAGCCATTCTGCTGTAGTGCGATCCTAACTCTGCAGTCATACCTCAAACACTCTCGCTCAGAAACTCACCACCCACTCAGTTCACTCATCATCCAAGTACTCATTCTACCCAAAAACCCATTACAATTTATAGATTTACAATAGGTCTAAGCCTGTTATAATGTGGACAAAATGTCCCAAAACCCTAACTACTTTCTTCCTTTTTCACACTAACACTTGAACATGCTTCAATAGCTTTGCATGTGTGTTTCTCCTTATCCAACATGTCATGTGATCCATTCTTTCACAATTCCCAAGACGTATCCAAAAATTATCCAAAATTCATGTCTAACATGCCCCCAACACTCACTTGTGGCTTGTCCCAAGCCACTCAAGCCTTCTTCAAACTCACACCATGAACTTTTAGAATGTCTCCTTTGTTGTCTTGGTCTTCTCCTTTACCTTGGTATCCTTCTACAAAATTGTGTTGATTTTTTCAGTAGTAACCTGATGCAGGAGCATCACCTTCAAATTCAAAATGCAAGCGTGGAGGAAAAGGAACGACATCTCAGCAAATGACAGAATTTCAAATCGGAAACTAACTCAGAATTAAATCGGGTTGTTGAGATATTTTGTAAACAACATTTTAAATATGTAACTTGTTTTTAAATTCTTAAGGACTGTAAGGGATTGCAGATATGGAGTGTTGACTCTATCTAGCAATAACTAGAAGTTATTGTAATAGGACAAAGTAGGTAACAACTTTGAATTGATAGGATAGATTTCAGACAGGATGAGAGAGCTCGTGGAGCCAGTCCTTAGATCATTTTTTCATTGTTGTGTTGTAACAGATAGAAAGAATAGAGAGAAGGAGATAGAGATCAGAGAGATCAGTAGAGCAGAGTAGAGTAGAAGAAACACTATGTAATTTGTTTTCATGAATGAATAGAACAAACAGAATTGTCCCAAATCCTTGGACTATGTTCATTTGATGTATGATTGAATTACTGTGATATTTTGTGTGTTTGGTTATTTTCATTTTCATTCATGTATGATTGTTCGAGAGGTTGACTGTATGAGTTTGTGATGAAACTGGATGAGTTTCAATTGTTTCTCTTCTGACACTCGTATGCAAGGTGTGCATCTCGAACCCAAGGAGTGCGTCGACTAAGTCTCGGAGTGGCTCAGAGAAGTTCAGAGAGAACAAGAGAAACTTAGACCAGTTGCAAGGTGTGCATAGCATCAAGGAGTGACCAAGCTTCAAAGAACCAGCGCAAAAGAATGCCAGGTGGTCGAGGAGAATTTCTTTCGAAGAAATCCATCGATTTGAGTTATCGAAATCTCGAGAACGCAAGGTGTGTGTGGGAGATCGAAATCCTTTTAAGGACCAAAGCTCAGAAGAGATAACACGTTTCCTGAGGGTTGAGGAGATCCCAGAGTCGGACTTGTAGAAAGAACAAAGGTTCAAAACCTTTGAAGATTGATAAATCTTCCAAGCGGGAAGATATCAGAAGCTATGGAGGAGGAGCAACCATGATCGTTGGATCGTAGTGAAGACGATCAACAGTCATCGGATCAGAGGAAGGTGCAAGAGCCTTATCACTTCGCAGCACAGAGGAGAGAGAACCTATTGAGGTTGAAATTTGAGGTTCTCGAAGCCCAAAGAGTCGAAACCCCAAAGTAGAATCTCAGTTGTCCAATCACAGAAACAGATCTAAACCATCAGATTTTTTGGGAAAACGATCAAGCGTCGGATCATCAGAAAGGATATGGACCGTCAGATACTGTGAAGTTTGGGAGGAAGCAAGTTTGAAACTTGAAACACCCGAAGTGCAGAGAGTCGAAGGGCTAGAGCGAATCTGGCTCATTGATCCAGGAGGATACATGTCGATAAGTAAGAAGATCCAGAGGAAGGTGGAGGTTGAAATGTTGAAACATCTGAAGCCCAAATACCTGAAGAGACGAGAATCGTCGATCTATGAGGAGACACTTGGTAGTAGATCTCAAGCTCTGGGAAAGTTGAAGTGGGTTTTTCAGTTTGAGAACTAAAATCATTGGAGTGCGAAGACCTGAAGTAAGATCTGGACCATGAGATCTAAGGGAGACATGACATGAATCCATGAACTCTGGGTAAGGTCCCAAAGTGTTTCATAGTCATTGGATTCATAGGAGACGTGGCGCACATATATGAGCTCTGGGTAAATACCTGAAGTAATCCTTGATCGTTAGATCAGGAGCACATGCATCAGTGGATTACAGACTCCGGGTAAAATCCATTGGGGAACAGGAAGTTTGAGATTTGAGATCGCGGAAGTCCAGAGACACAAAGGAGATCTCGACTGTCAATCGAGAAGAGGGTCGCAGGACTGTTGATCTAAGTAGAAAGTTCAAACATCCAAAGTGGGAGAAGAACCATTGATCGAGCAGGACAGGTGTCAACAAATCATGAGTTCTAGAAGATTTGAGTATGGAGGAGAGTGGGTTTGAGATTTCAAAACCCCAAAGTCCGGAGTTGTGAAAGAGATCATAGTCATTGATTGAAGGAAGGGAAGATATAACTTAGATTCGAAGGGCGTAGATCTGAACCGTCGATTCAAAATTTATTGTCAAGATCTCGAGATCAACGATCTCATAGCATTACGGGAACAGGAGTTGCGCGGAGTTTAAAATATTGAGGGTAGACCGCAATTCAAACCATGGTTTTGTCAGGAGGACGTGTGGAAGCTTGAGGACAATTGCGGGCCCAAAAGTAGTTTAAATCCAAACCGCTTGTGGGTGCACCTACAATCACATGATCATCGCCCAAGGTCACATTCAAGAGAGGGCTTATCTGAAAAGGATTTATCGCTAAGCACTCTGAGATTTTGTAGCAGAGCGAAAGGGAAGGTCACAGGTTCTATCATAACTGCACCTATAAGACGAAAGGACTTGTTTCTTGATACAGAAGGAAACCTTTAAGGTTTCAGAGAGTCATCAAACTCAAGAATCCAAGATCCTTTGACTGGGAGGTCATGCATCCCTACGGGGAGTAGGGGGGCTGCATCAGGTAGTATCAGAGCTAGGTTATTGAATTTTTTTCCAGACAACAGACAAAATGAGAAAGGAGGTAAGTTGATATCATTTGTGGTATCAAGAATTTGATTTCTGTTTGTAGGTTACGCAGTGAAATCATGCCACCCAGAAGGCATAGATCGAATGCAGAAATGGAAGAATAAATGAGGCGAGTCCAAATGAGATTGGATGCCATGGAAACAATGCAGAGGATATCACCAGACGCTGGAGATATCAGTGAAGCTGAGAGTGAATAAGAAGAGGTCGAAGAAAATGTAGCAGAGGATGCTGCACATGATCACTTGATAAAAGTTGTTTCAAAAATAGGAGCCAGAGAAAGGATAGAGGTACCAATGTACGAAGGCAATTTAGAAGTTGAAGAATTGTTAGATTGGGTACGTGCTATGGAAAAATACTTCAATTACAATGATATCGAAGAATACAAGATGGTGAAGCATGGAATGACAAGACTGAAAGGTTATGCAGCGCTATGGTGGGATGAACTGTAAGCCGAACGCAGGAGAAATGGTAAGCAAAAAGTTAAAAACTGGGATAGGATGGTAGCTAAGATGAAATCCAAATCTATCCCGAAGGATTACCAAATTAATCTTTACAGAATATTACAGAACCTGAGACAGAAACATTTATCAGTGAAGGAGTACACTAAAGAATTTTACAGACTGAACATCGGGGTTGGATAGAAGGAAAATGAAGATAAAAAGACAACCAGATATATCAATGGGATGAGATATGAAATCCAAGAGGAGATCAGCATGATTTCGGTTAGTATAGTCGAGGATGCTTATCAAGAAGCCTTGAAAGCTAAAGAAAAATTGGCCAGGAAGAAAAGCCAACGAAGCAGAGGAGGAAACTCAAGTAGAGGTAAGGGAACTACCAGAGAAAAGTTTCAGAAGCAGAAGCATGAAGCTGACAAATAGCATAGTCACCATGAGAAAGGTGGAAGTTCTAAAGAAGGACATCATGGAGGAAGAAGATCTTTTTCCAGAGGAAGAGGACGAGGAAGAGCCAGAGGAGGCGTAGTTAGATGCCATACATGTGGAAAGTAAGGGCACAAGTCTTGGGAATGTCCTGAGAGAAAGAACGAAGGAGGAGGTGAAGCACACATTGTTGAAGCACAGAAAAATGTTTCAGCAGAAGAAGCAGAAGGAGGAAGGAACCTCATGATGAGGAAAATTATTCTTAAACCAGAAAAGGAACCAGAGGATCCAGTTCAGCTAACATGTCTATTCATAATTGCTTGCAAGGAAAAATACTGAGTTTGCAAGGTGATCATAGACAGTGAGAGCATTGACAATCTAGTATCCAAAGAGATGGTGGAGAAGCTAGAGTTGAAGAAAATTGCACATCCAAACCCATACAAGGTATCATGGTTGCAGAAAGGACATCAAGTAATGGTAAGTCAACAATGCCAAGTTGAATTTAAAATAGGAGGTTACAGAGATGAAATATTATGTGATGTAATTCCTATGGATGTATGTCATATTTTATTGGGGAGACTGTGGCAGTTTGACATAAAAGTTATTCATGATGGAAGAAAGAATACTTATACCCTAGAAAGGAATGGTAGGACACATATGTTGTTACCAATAGAAGACAAAGAGAAAAAGAGGGAAGCTAGTTCAAGCATACTTCTCATGAGTGGGAAGGAACTCTTGAAAGAAGTCAAGAAGGAAAATGAAATGTAGTTTATTGTAGTGAGGAAGCCTAGAGTTATCCTTACAAATAATTATGTGGAATATTTGCCTATAGAAATTTAGGAACTGTTAGAAAACTTTGTTGATATAGTAGTGGATGAGTTACCAAACTCATTTCCACCCATTAGGAGTATAAGCCATCATATTGACCTTATTCTAGGATCTAGTTTACCAAACAAAGCAGCTTATAGGTTGACACCTAGAAAGAATTAGGAGGTCAAAAATCAAGTCCAGGAGTTATTGGATAAAGGTTTAGTCAGGGAAAGCCTAATCCCATGTGCAGTACTAACTGTGCTAAGTCCAAAGAAAGATGGGGGATGGAGGATGTGTACAGATTCTCAAGCCATCAACAAGATAACCATTTGGTACAGATCCCCTTTACTGAGGATGGATGATTTGATGGATTGTTTGAGTGGAGAAAGCTATTTTTCTAAGATAGACTTGAAGAGTGGATATCATCAAATAAGAATGAGAGAGGGAGATGAATGGAAAACAACATTCAAGACAAATGAAGGATTGTTTGAATGGTTGGTCATGCCATTTGGGTTGACAAATGCACCAAGCACATTTATGAGATTGATGAATGAAGTGTTGAAAGACTTCATAGGCAAGTTTTTCATAGTATATCTAGATGACATACTAATCTTCAGTAAGACAAGGGAGAAAACTTAAGACATTTGAAATCAGTGATGGAAAAGTTGAAGCAAGAGAAATTGTTGATAAATATGAAGAAAAGTTCTTTTATGAAGAAGGAACTCATATATTTGGGTTTCATGATCTCTTCAAATGAATTGAATATGGATCCAGAAAATTTAAGAGCAATCAAAGAATAGCCATCGCCAAGCAGCATATTTGAGGTAAGAAGTTTTCATGGGTTAGCAATATTTTATAGAAAGTTTATCAGAAATTTCAGTGGTATATGTGCACCCATGCTAGACACTGTGAAGAAGAAACACATGTCCTTCAGTTGGACAGAGGAAGCTGAAAAAGGTTTCAAAGTGTTGAAGCAGAAAATCACAGAACAACCAATTTTGGTCTTGCTAGATTTTCGAAAAACATTTCAAGTGAGATGTGATGCAAGTGGATTAGCTATTGGAGCAGTCTTGAGTCAGGACAATAGGCCAGTTGCTTATTTCAGTGAGAAACTGAATGACGCCAAGAAGAATTATTCCACATATGACAAATAATTTTATGCAGTGATTTAAGCTTTGAAGAAGTGGAGACACTATCTAATTCCCAAAGAAATTGTCTTGTACAGTGATAATAAAGCTTTGCAATTTATTACTAGGCAAGAAAAGTTGAATTAGAAACATGCAAAATGGGTAGAATTTATGCAAAATTTTACTTTTGTTATTAATCACATTCTTGGAACTACTAACAAAGTTACAGATGTTTTGAGCAGGAGGAGTTTGATTGTATAGGAATTCCAAGTGGAGACCTTAGGGTTTCAACACCTCAAAGAGATGTATAAAGAAGATGTAGATTTTAAGAAAGATTATGAGGCATGAAAGAATCCTTTATTGGGAGACAGAAGCCCATGGACTAAATATTTGATCTAGTATGGATTACTATTCAAAGGAAGCCAATTATGCATTCTGAAATGATCAATGAGAGATAATTTTCTGAAGGAGAAACACAGTGGAGGTTTAGCTGGACATTTTGGTCACGATAAGACATTTGCACAGCTGAGAAATTTTTATTATTGGTTGAGCATGAGAGAAAAGGTGAAAAAGTTTGTGAACAAATGAAGAATTTGTCAGTATGCAAAAGGAAGACAACTGAACATTGGTTTGTATCATCCATTACCAATTCTAGAAAGTTCATGGGATGCAATCAGTATGGATTTTGTTTTAGGATTGCCTAGAACTCAAAAAGGGAGCGATTCCATATTTGTTGTGGTGGACAGATTTTCAAAAATGGAACATTTCATACCATGTCAGAAGACAAACGATGCTACACACATAGATATGTTTTTTTCATAGAAGTGGTGAGACTACATGGATTTCAGAGGAGCATAGTCTCATACAGAGACACCAAATTTGTAGGACACTTTTGAAGGACTCTATGGAAGAGGTTGGGGACGAACTTGTCCTTTAGTTCATCATATCACCCTCAGATAGATGGACAGACTGAAGTAGTAAATAGGAGTCTTGGAAACTTGTTAAGAAGTTTAGTCACTGAGCAAGGTCGAAAATGGGATCAGATTATGGCACAAGCAGAATTTTCATTCGACAAGTCAGTGAATAGGAGCATAGGAAAACGTCCATTTGAAATCGTGCATGGTATACATCCAAGAGGGATTACAAAGTTGAGATATCTGAATCAATATGAGTTCAGAAGTGCTGGAGCAGAGGATTTTGCAACAGAAATGCAAAAACTCCATGACAAAGTCAGAGAGAGGCTACAAAAGAGCAGCCAGAAATACAAGAGCAGAGTTGATCAAAAGAGGAGAGAAGTTCAATTCGAAGTTGGAGATGAATTTTTAGCTCATTTGAGAAAAGAAAGGTTTCCAGGGGGAACGTATAACAAATTGAAGATGAAGAAAATAGGACCATGCAATATTCTCAGGAAATTCACAGCCAATTCTTACGAGATTGAGTTGCCAGATAATGTTGGGATATCGTCGATATTCAATGTTGTAGACATGTATCCTTACAGGAGAGATGAAGCAAGAGAACCAGATGATCAGAAATAAATTTTGTGGGAAGAGAAATTTCCCACAGCAGAAAAACCTCAGATGGAGAAAATCATTTAACAGAGGGATGGAAAGAAAACCAGGAGGAAGACATATCCTGAATACTTAGTGAAGTGGAAAGATCATCCAATGGAAGATGCAAGTTGGGTTATAGAACTTGATATTTTGAAGCATGGAAAAACAGTGCAAGAGCTCATGGATAGGAGTCCATGAAAATTTTTAACCATAGGAGTATGATCCAGGAGCATCACGTTCAAAGTCAAAATGCAAGCGTGGAGGCAAAGGAATGACATCTCAGCAAATGACAGAATTTCAAATCGGAAATTAACATAGAATTAAATCGGGTTGTTGAGATATTTTGTAAACAACATTTTAAATATGTAACTTGTTTGTAAAGTCTTACAGACTATAAGGGATTGCAGATATGGAGTGTTGACTCTATCTGGCAATAACTGGTAGTTATTGTAATAGGACAAAGTAGGTAATATCTTTGAATTGATAGGATAGATTTCAGACAGGACGAGAGAGTTCATGGAGCCAATCCTTAGATAGTTTTTTCATTTTTGTATTGTAACAGATAGACAGAATAGACAGAAGGAGATAGTGATCAGAGAGATCAGTAGAGTAGAGTAGAGTAGAATAAACACTATGTAATTTGTTTTCATGAATGAATAGAACAGACAGAATTGTCCCAAATCCTTGGACTGTGTTCATTTGATGTATGATTGAATGACTGTGATATTATGTGTGTTTGTTTATTTTCATTTTCGTTCATGTATGATTGTTCGAGAGGTTGACTATATGAGTTCATGATGAAACTAGATGAGTTTCAATTGTTTCTCTTCTGACACTCGTATGCAAGGTGTGCATCTCGAACACAAGGAGTGCGTCGACTGAGTCTTGGAGTGGCTCAAAGAATTTCAGAGAGAACAAGAGAAACTTAGACCAGGTGCAAGGTGTGCACAGTGTCAAGGAGTGACCAAGCCTCAAAGAACTAGCATAGAAGAACGTCAGGTGGGTGAGAAGAATTTCTTTCCAATAAATCCTTCGATTTGAGTTATCGAAATCCCAAGAATGCAAGGTGTGCATGGGAGATCAAAATCCTTTTAAGGACTGAAGCTCAAAAGAGATAACACTTTTCTGGAGTGTTGATGAGATCCCAAATTCGGACTCATAGAACAAACAAAATTTTGAAACCTTTGAAGATTGATAAATCTTCCAAGCGGGAAGGTATCAGAATCTCAAGAGGAGGAGTGACCATGATCGTTGGATCAGAGTGAAGAGGATTGGAAGTCGTCGGATCAGAGGAAGGTGCAAGAGATTTAGCACTTCATAGCACATAGGAGAGAGAACCTATCAGGGTTGAACTTTGAGGTTCCCAAAGTCCAAAGAGCCGAAACCCCAAAGTAGAATCTCAGTCTTTCGATCACAAAAACAGATCCGAGCCATCAGATTGTTTGGGACAGGGATCAAGCGTCAGATCGTCAAAAAGTATCTGGATCGTCAGATACTCTGAAGTCCGGGAGGAAGAAAGTTTTAAATTTGAAACACCCGAAGCGTGGAGAGCCAAAGGGCCGAAGGGAATCTGGATCATTGATCCAGGAGGATACATGTTGATAGGTGGGAAGATCCAGAGGAAGGCGGAGGTTGAAACGTTGAAACATCTGAAGCCTGAATACCCAAAGAGACGGGAGTCATCAATCTGTGAGGAGACACTTGGCAACAGATCTCAAGCTCCATGGAATTTGAAGTGGGTTTTTCAGTATGAGAACTAAAATCACTGGACTGCGAAGACCCAAAGTAAGATCTGGAGTCGTGAAAGAGATCGTGGTCATTGATTGAATGAGGGGCAGATCTAATCTGTAGATTTGAAAGGCGTAGATTTGAACCGTCGATTCAGAAGTTATCGTCAAGATCACGAGATCGACGATCCCGTAGCATTGCGGGAACAGGAGTTGCACGGAGTTTAAAATATTTTGGGAAGGCCGCAATTCAAACCATGGTTTCGTCAAGAGGACACACGGAATCTTGAGGACAATTGCAGGCCCAAAAGTAGTTTAACTCCAAACTGCTTGTGGGTGCGCCTGCAATCGCGTGGTCATTGCCCAAGGTCACATTCAAGAGAGGGATTATCTAAAAAGGAGCTATTGCTCAGCACTCTGAGATTTTGCAGCAGAGCGAAAGGGAAGGTCGCAGGTTCTATTGGACCTGCACCTAGAAACCGAAAGTGTCTGTGTCTTGATACAGAAGGAAACCATTAAGGTTTCAGAGAGTCATCAGACTCAAGAATCGGAGAGTATGAAAAATATAACTATGAAGTGCGCCAATATACTTCATTAAAGTTTCATAAGAATCCAAAGGAATATTCAATGCTAAAGTTTTCTTCCTAAATTCCTCTGTGAAACTTTGTACGTTCTGACCTTTACTCTGTCTCAACGTTTTCCATTCCATCATTTCTTTATGTAAATACCCTAATGGATAGAACTCCTTCCTTATCTCTATTTTAAAATCTGACCATGAGGAAATAATCTTATCACACTTACTTATGTCCCATAGCTTGATCTTCCACCATACAGGAGTGGTGCCTTCCAACCGAAGAGAAGCCAGTTTCATTTTAATTTCCTCTTCGTCAATATTTTGAACACGGAAATATACTTCAACCTGTCGGATCCAATTGTCTAATTTCTCAGGATTAGCATCTCCATTAAACATAGGTAAAGCAAACTTTACATCAAGCTTTAATAATGGTTTCTTAAAAGAGGCTTTATGGTTAGAATGTTGAGAATGATGAGAATTCTCAAAGGAAGAAGAACTAGAACTTGAAGGCGAAGACGAAGGCTCAGGAGGATCTCCTCCAACCCCATGATTTACTGAAGCATCATCATCCACATGTTCTTCCTTTTTCTTATCCTTCTTCTTCATCCTCTTCTCCTAATCTCCATACATTCGTTCAACCATTTCTGACATGCGATAAAAGACCATGTGAAATTTTTTCTCATGTTCATCATGCTTATCTTCTTTTGCCATCTTCTTCCTTAGGGATGTATGGCCAACTTCGGGATTGAACGTCTTAAGAGTTCCTTCACCCTGCTTATGCTTGGCCCTAGTAAGCATGCATACTCAACAATTCAAGTCAAAGACGACTCCTCTAATACCAACATGATCCGGGATCTTTTCGTCGGGTGACTTATTAAAGAATTACATAAAACGAGCATAAACAAAAGTACACCATAAAGAAGGAAAAACTAAAAAGGAAAGAGACATAATCATGCAATATGAACACAAAGAACTCGATAACGGAGTTCGTCCCTAGTGGACTATGTCTCCGGGTCCTACTCTCAAATGGGTGGGTCTTTTTATTAACTCCACACAAGAATTGAGCAAAATACATAAGTATGCCCCATTCTGGAGTTAAGCCACATAATATTTACTCAGATCAGAAAACTAGCACCACCACTGCGTTCGTGGCATCGTTTTACCTAAAAATGATTGTCTCCACACCTCAATCCGAGTCAGACACTTTCAGTACCACAAGACACCCCTGCCTAAGTTTATGTGCCACTGCTCCTGCAATTAATGACTGAAAAACCTCGAAATTCATGCCAAAATATAGAAAACTGTGCAAAAATCCGTATTTTACGGATGTGCTCAGCCTGCCCCCTTTCTGTGCTCTTCTATGTTCTGAATGCATTGCCCAAAACCCCCTTATATACAAAATCTAGGCGGTTATGTCATAACTGAGGTGGTTGGAATGACTGTTAGAAGAGGCTAAGTTTAGAGTTTGTTTGGCGGAGGTTCAGGGGTCAAATCTCACAGACCTCTGTTTTAACACATGGTTTGTAACAGTTTTGTCGCGCTTACTAAAACTGGCAAAGGTTACAAACTAGCGAAAAAAAATGGCAGAAAGGTTATATGTGGAGGTGGTTAAGTTAAGCCCCTAACATGGTGCTTAACATGTGAACAGGGGCTGGGCTGAAGGCCTACCCCTTTCCTTTTCTTCCTTAGTTTAAATTTTAAATTTAAATAATATTTAAACCATATTACAAACAAGAATCAAGGTATGGTGTAGTGGTTAGTGCAGAGTTGTGGGGCCTTTGGGCTACTTGGACGTCATGAGTTTGACTCATGGAGAGTTGATTAAACTTTTGCATATACCAGCCATTGGAGGGGTGCCACGTGGTAGCCCATGATTGGGCCACGTGGCACCATATAATTTGTCCATGAAAATTGCCACTTGTCACCATATGATTCACCCATGAAATTGACACATGTCATCACTTAACTTGCCCATGTGTCTTCCATCCTTGCCATGTCATCTTGCCAACTCAGTTGTGCTACATGTCATCCTTGCAGTGGTGCCACGTATCACTTTGACTTTTGCCTTTTTGACCAAGATTGACTGAACTTTGACCACTTATAACTTTCGATCTGTAACTTCGTTTGACGAGTCGTTTGCGCAATTAGAAATCTTGTGATGTGCTCTTCGTGATTATGCCCTTTCCACTGAGTTTTAGGAACTTTGAATGTTTTCCCTTTTCTTCCTATTGAATCCATTCTAAGCGTTCTGACTTGCTTCTATGTGCTCTAAGTTGTATTAACCTTCTCTGGATCCTTTTTGGATCACGCCTTCCCACTGAGAGATTTTTGGACCACTAAAAGCTTTCATTAATCAACTGGTAAGTGAGGGAAGAGTTCCCTCACCTTATCCTTCTCAATCCACTTTGCCTTGTTGGATGTGTGCCCTTTAAGCCTACTCGAACATAATCACCATCACCCATGCGTGAACTCCTCATCCTTCTGTCCAAGATGATATCTTCCTGTAACTCATCCAAGTACTCAGGTGAAAACTCATCAACTGATGGTATTGAAACTTCCTCATCCTAATCCATGATCATGGGAGGTTCAAAAAATTTCAAGTTCTCTACGTTCACAACCGAATATATCTTCATATAAGGTGAAATATCTAAACGAAAATCATTAGTGTCGCTTTTCTCCAAAATAGTGAAGGGTCCATATCGGATGGGCTTGAGTTTCTTGCCTTCACCCTTCAATCATTACTTGTTGATGTGAAGCCATACTTGGTCTCCAACCTAGAACTGATGATCAAACTTGTGCTTTTCATGCCGAGGTTTATACTGTGCTTGACTCTTCTCCAATTGTTCCCTGACTGCTTGGTGTATCTGTTGAATCCTCTGGATGAACTTGCGGGCTCTGTCCTCTGTTCGTTCTTCATTCACATTGGCATATTTCCCATACATCAAGTCCAAACAAACCTTTGTTAGGTACCCATAACACGTCTCAAAAGGTGAACTCTGAGTGGATGAATGTAAATCTCGATTATAATCATGTTGTACATAAGGTATCTATTCATCCCATAACTTAGGATGCTTGTTGCAGTAGCCTCGAAGAAAAAGTACCATTTTTATGTTTACCACCTATGTCTGTCCATTAGTCTGTGGATGAAAAGAAGTGCTCCTCTTCAATTTGTTGTCCATCATTCTCCACAATCTAGTCCAAAAATCCCCAAGGAATCGAGTATCTCGATCCGAGACAATGGACGTGGGTAATCCAAAGTGAACCCAAACATGCTAAAAAAAGATATTAGCAGTTTGCTCAGTAGTGATTTTCTTTTTACATGGTATTAAGATACACATCTTATTGAACCTATCCACTAAAACATACAAATAATCATGACCCCCTCTGGTCATTGGTAATCCCCCTACAAAATCCATGGTTATACTTTCCCATGGATGGGATGGAACAGGAAGTGGTGAGTATAGCCCTAATTTTATGTTAGTTGGGTTACAAGTAGAACACATCACACACCCCTTTGCATATTTGTTTACAATTGCTTTCATTTGAGGCCAGTAACAAAACCTCTGCAAATGAGCCATAGTTTTTCCTACCCCAAAATTCCCTGATACAAGAGAAGTATGAGCTTCTCGTATTACATGGACTCATTCACTTGTAGGAATACATAGCTTCCCAATATGATAGAGTAACTTTCCCTGCAGACAATAGTTCTCTACCTGTGCAATATGGGTTAGCTTCTCATATACTTCTTTCAAATCTTCATCGATGGCATATTGTTCTACATAGCTATCATGAGATAAAGAAGTATTCTTCAAAATAATAGAAGCAGCAATAGGAGGTCTAGAAAGTATATCGGCTACCTTGTTACTTGTACCCTTCTTGTACTTGATTACCAAATGAAATTATTGTAGAAAACCCATCCACATGTAGTGCCGATATTTTTGCAATTTGGTCTATGCTTGAAGATAATGTAAGGGCTGGTGATCTGTATGTATAATTGTTTCCTTCCCTAACAAGTAATGCTTCCATTTATTTATGCTTTGAACTAATGCATACAACTCTTTATCATATGTAGGATAGTTAACAATAGCTTGGTTAAAATTCTGAGAGTGGTAATAGATAGGATTATGATATTGCATCAATACTGCACCCATTGTGTATCTGTTGGCATCTATCTCGATCTCGAACAGCTATTGAAGATTCGGTAGTGCTAATACTGGTGCGGTATTGATCTTCTCCTTCAAAATGTTGAAAGATTTTTGTTGCTTTCCTTCCCACTGAAAAGTGTTCTTCACACTGGTTAAGGCATGCAAAGGATTTGCGATAAAGGAGAAATTGGGAATGAATCTCCTCCAATATTGGACTACACCCAAGAAGCTTCGGACTTTAGTTACACTTTTGGCTCAGGCTATTTCATAATTACTTCAATTTTGGAAGGATCAATCTTCAATTGTCCTCCTCCCACGTTGTGACCTAAGTATACAAGTGTAGTCTTGCCAAATTCACATTTTGACATTTTCACATATCGTTTCCCTCTGCAAAGTATCCAATACTTGTTTTACATGCCTTACATGTTCATCCCAAGTCCCGCTGAAAACAAGAATGTTGTCTAAATATACAATCACAAATTCATCCAGGAAAGGCATGAATACATCATTCATCACACGCATGAAAGTTGTCGGAGCATTGCAAATGCCAAACGACATAACTAACCACTCAAACAATCCTTGTTTGGTCTTAAAGGTAGTATTCCATGCATCATGTTCTGCAACCCTGATTTGATGATATCCAATGCGCAAATCCAACTTAGTGAAATAAACAACATTCTTTAACTGATCAAGTAAATCATCTATGTGAGGAAGAGGGTATCTATTTTTCATTGTGATTTTATTTAAAGCCCGATAATCGACACACATTCTCCATGTGCCATCTTTCTTTGGAACCATCACGATCAGAGAACCACAAGGAGATGAAATGGGCCAGATGACCCCTTGATCCAATAAGCCTTGTACCTTCTTCTTGATCTCTGTCATCTCCACAACTGACATCCTGTACATGACCACATTAGGAAAAAGAGAATCCTACTGCAGATGTATCTGATGTTGGATTTCCCTCTTAGGACGTAATCCATATAGTTCCTAAAAAATATCATCATAATTAGAGACAATATCAATTAATTCTTGTTTATGAGACAGATCACATGCTTGGAAAGCATCGGATGTCCCGACATATTTCTCTTTGACAACCATGAGTACATATCTCTTATTAGTGGTTATGAGTCTTTTCATTTGCCTTGCACTAACAAGTGTCGTATTTACCCTCATGTTGTGAGCTCTAACTATATATTCCACTCCCCCTTTAGTAAGGTGGTATTTGTTTTCATGACGAAAGAAGACTGCTTTTCTATCATAAATATACGGACTTCCCAACACTATGCAACATATATCAAGCGGTACAACATCTAAATCTACTTCATCAATCAACTTTGAAGCAATAGAAAATCTAACCCTACATTGTTTGGTGACATTAAGTTTTGCTTTGTCACATACCCAACCAAGAGGGTAAGGCTTTGGATGTGGTTTTGTTACAAGACCCATCTTCTTGACAAGTGCTTCAGATATTAAGTTTACTTGTAAACCCAGATCAAATAATGTATCTATCTTAGTATGCTTAGATACAACTCGTATATGAAATAACTCGTTCCTCTTTCATTCATCAATATGAGATTCATTACTGGAACTTAAACTAGCATGAAGAGATTCTTTACCTTGTACTCCAGCTGCTTTGATATTTCCTTCATCTCCTTATTCGGAACCAAGATCTTGATGCATTGTAGCAACAGTCTTTGTCTTCCCCTTTCTACTGAATTGTTTCAGTTTCTTTTCCGGATGCAGTTTCGAACAATGTTCTTCATCATGACCGCTCCTCTTGCAATGAGGGCAAGATGGTTTTCCTCCTTCTCTCGTTACTGTAACAGTCTTCTTGCCCTTCCTTTTGAACTTCTTGAAAGTCTTTTGTGGGAAATTGGAAGGTTTCTTCGTGGGATTTTCTTGAACATGTTTCCCCCTGTTCTCGAGGTGAGTGGCTTGCACACAAAATTTGTCAAGACTAGTGGGGTTAAACAAGAGCAAAGTATGACGAATATAATTATGAAGTGCGCCAATATACTTCATTAAAGTTTCATAAGAATCCAAAGGAATATTCAATGCTAAATCTTTCTTCCTAAATTCCTCTGTGAAACTTTGTATGTTTTGACCTTTACTCTGTCTCAACATTTTCCATTCCATCATTGCTTTATTTAAATACCCTAATGGATAGAACTGCTTCCTTATCTTTGTTTTAAAATCCGACCATGAGGAAAGAATCTTACCACACTTACTTTTGTCTCCTAGATTTCTCTCCCACCATACGAGAGTGGTGCCTTCCAACCGAAGAGAAGCCAATTCCACTTTAATTTCCTCTTCGTCAATATGCTGAACACGGTAATATACTTCAACATGATGGATCCAATTGTCTAATTTCTCAGGATTAGCATCTCCATTAAACATAGGTAAAGAAAAATTTACATCAAGCTTTAATAATGGTTTCTTAAAATAGGCTTTATGGTTAGAATGTTGAGAGTGATGAGAATTCTCAAAGGAAGAAGAACTAGAACTTGAAGGTGAAGACAGAGGCTCGGGAGGATCTCCTCCAGCCCCTTGATTTACCGAAGCATCATCATCCGCATGTGCTTCCATTTTCTTCTCCTTCTTCTTCATCCTTTTATTGTAATCTCCATACATTCGTTCGACCATTTCTGACATGCGATAAAAGACCATGTGAAAGTTTGTCTCCTGTTCATCATGCTTATTTTCTTCTGCCATGTACTTCCTTCGGGATGTACGGCCAACTTCGGGATTGAAAGTCTTAAGAGTTCCTTCACCCTGCTTATGCTTGGCCCTAGTAAGAATTCATACTCAATAATTCAAGTCAAAGACAACTCCTTTGATACCAACATGATCCGGGATCTTTTCGTCGGGTGACTTATTAAAGAATTGCATAAAATGAGCATAAACAAAAGTACACCATAAAGAAGGAAAAACTCAAACAGAAAGAGACACAATCATGCAATATGAACACAAATAACTTGATAACGGAGTTCATCCCTGGTGGACTATGTCTCCAGGTCCTACTCTCAAATGGGTAGGTCTTTTTACTAACTCTGCAAAAGAATTGGGAAAAATACATAAGTATACCTCATTCTAGAGTTCAGCCATAGAAACTTTGCTCAGATCAGAAAACTAACACCACCACTGAGTTCATGGCGTTGTTTTACCTAAAAATTATTGTCTCCGTGCCTCAATCTAAGTCGAACACTTTCAGGACCCCAAGACACTCGTGCCTCAGTTTCCATGCCACTGCTCCTGCAATTAATGACTGACAGATCTCGAAATTCATGCCAAAATATAGAAAAATGTGCAAAAATCTATATTGTACGGATGCGCTCAACCTGCCCCTTCTCCGTGTTCTTCTGTGTTCTGAATGCATTGCTCGAAACCCCCTTATATATAAAATCTAGGCATTTATGTCATAACTGAGGTGGTTGGCATGACGATCAGCAGAGGCTAAGTTTTGAGTTTGTTTGGCGGAGTTTCCAAGGTCGAATCCCACTGACCTCTATTTTAACACATGGTTTGTAACAGTTTTGGCGCGCTTACTAAAACTGGCGGAGGTCACAAACTGGTGAAAAAAATGGCGAAAAGGCTATATTTGGAGGCGATTGAGTTAAGTATACCTCATTCTGGAGTTCATCCATAGAAACTTTCCTCAGATCAGAAAACTAACACCACCACTGCATTCATGGCGTCATTTTACCTAAAAATTATTGTCTCCGCGCCTCAATCCGAGTCGAACACTTTCAGGACCCCAAGACACCCGTGCCTCGGTTTCCATGCCATTGCTCCTACAATTAATGACTGACAGATCTCGAAATTCATGCCAAAATATAGAAAAATGTCCAAAAACCTGTATTGTACAGATGCGCTCAACCTGCCCCTTCTCCGTGCTCTTCTGTGTTACGAATGCATTGCTCGAAACCCCCTTATATATAAAATCTGGGCACTTATGTCATAACTGAGGTGGTTGGCATGACGGTCAGCAGAGGCTAAGTTTTGAGTTTGTTTGGTGGAGTTTCCGAGGTCGAATCCCAGTGACCTCTATTTTAACACATGGTTTGTAACAGTTTTGGCGCGCTTACTAAAACTAGCGGAGGTCACAAACTAGCGAAAAAAATGGCGAAAAGGCTATATTTGGAGGCGATTGAGTTAAGCTCCTAGGCGGGCGGAATATTATAGTCATATGGCACTTAACATGTGAACAGGGGTTGGGCTGAAGGCCTAGCCCCTTCCTTTGGCGCCTTAGTTTAAAGTTTAAATTTAAATAATATTTAAACCATATTACAAACAAGAATCAAGGTATGGTGTAGTGGTTAGTGCGGACTTGCGGGGCCTTTGGGCTAGTTGGAGGTCATGAGTTTGATTCATGGGGAGTTGATTAAACTTTTGAATGTTGGGCTCAAGATATGATCAATTTTAACACAGTTATTAGACACTTTTTCCGAATGTACATATGTTTTTTTCATGTTTTGAAGGAGCTTTTTGAAGAATTTTATGTTAAAACGGTATGATCTACACTAGGTATCTATGATTCGTGTTTGGTGTCAATATTGAGTATAATTCATCACGTTTTATGATTCCAAAGATCTAATTCATGTTTTTCTGGTGTTACGGGGCAAAAATGCACCACATTTCTACTTCCGGCACTCAGTCCAACACTCCTTCCATCACTCGATCTAGTACCCAATCCGGCACTGCGTCCAACACCACGTCTTGCACAAAAACGGAGGGAGACTTGGCGGTTATGGTATTGGTGGCCAGTGATGGGTGAATCGGGAACGTGGGTTTTGTTCATGCTTGTCCCCTCTAGCTGCTGAACTTCCAACCACTCAATTTTGGTTGTTAAACAAGGTGATTATTATCCCGCTCCGTTTCAGTAGTTGGGGCATCATTTAATGTAAATTGTCGAATTTAGAAGTGGTTCGACCCTCCTGTGGTCGACCACTTGGTCTCTAAAATTATAAATACCACTAGGATGGTCAGACAATAGGTTAAGAAGCAATAGGAGTAGTGTATTCGAGAAAAACTTGATTCTCTTTTACTTTGCCATTTTCCATTGCCAAAGTTATATAAAACTGTGTTTCTGTGTTTTAATGGTGAATTCATCTTGTTGAGCTCATGGTGTGCTTTTGGGAAGTGACTGTGACTTGTTGTGGGGGCCCACCAGCAGTCTGGTAACTGTTCTTTATGTTGTTTATGCATTTCATAGCTTAACTGTCTCTTTCATTTCTTGTACATGCATTATTATTTTGTTAATTAATTTGATGTTGTAGTTTAATTATCTTAACTCTCTTTTGCAGGTTAGTATGAAGACTTTTGTTAGTATGTGTTAATCTTGTAGTTAGGAACGAATTTGAAAATTCCTAGAATAACCCCGTGTGCAATTAGATGTTATATTGTATCTTATTTATGCTGTTAGAATTAAATTTAAAACAGATTTTTAAATAGAGTAGAACAGAGTTTTAATTTGAGTTTTCTTTAACAAGGATTTGATGCATGGATAGGATTAATTTTAGTTTTTAATTATAGATTGCTTATTTCATTTTTATGTAGATCTTGTTTACTTAGTTGTTGGCTAATGTATTTGGTAGTTTACGTTTTAATGTCATGTTTTAATTTATGTTCTTAAGCATTTTCCTTATTGCAATTTGAATTGTTAAGATAGATATAGCATAGTTTCATTTTATGTAATTTCTTTCCTAGAATTAGATTGCAATTATATTTCTTAGTTAATGAGTGAATTTAGTATGAATTTTTCTTACATAGTATAGAAGTACAATTATAATCTCGTTATATTGTTGATGGTTAATAATTAATGAATATGCAGGGTAATTAACATTGTTTTCGTAATGGCTAAATTCTCATTGGATTGTTTAATCCATACCTTTCACTTTGCTATTGAGATCAATATTGAGCTTATACCACTTGAATTATCCTTTGTTTTCAAGTGCCATCGAGATATCATACGACACTGAAGACATTCACACAACCACCAACACTATATTTGAGTTTTCATAGGTTAAAAGATAGTTTTCCTGTTTTCATAGGTTAAAGGATAATTTTCTTTCTTTCATAGGTTAAAAGATCTAGTTTCCTGCTTTCATAGATTAGAAAATATGGTTTCTTGCTTTCATAGCTTAGAAGATAGTTTTATTGTTGTTGTAGGATAGATAGTCTTTTTCTTTGATAGGTTAGAGAACAGTTTGCTTATCATAGATTAAAGGTTAGTTGCTAGTCTTTCTTGCTTTTAATTAAATAGATTTCCTTTCATGAATTAGAAACAGTTTTGAATTTTTAAGAATATAGTCCACTTTCCTCTTAGGCTAGATAGTTTTTCAATGAGGAGTTTTAAATTGATTACTTGCAGTATAAGCTATCTTAGAGTAGCTCGTTGCTTACTTTCTTTAATAGGTTAGTTAGTTGTTTTGTTTACTTGCTTTAATAGGTTAGCTAGTTGTTCTTGTTTGCTTGCTTTAGTAGAATAATTGCTTGCTTGTTTATTTACTTGCTTTCATAGGGTAGTTTCTCATTGAATGTAGGTCGGCAAAATAAAGTAGTTTGATTTGGTTATTTGCTTATGCTTATGCTTAATAGTTTCTTTTTCTTATTGTTATGAACTAGTTTGCCTTACATAGGGTTTTTACCTGCTTTCCTAGAAATATCCATCTATCCTTGGCCCAAAAGTACTTAGGTTACATAGTCTCAAGTTGCTTAGTAGGGTTTGCTCATTAGATAGCTTTGCTTGAATAGATTAGCCCTTAGATAGCTACCTTCCTTAGTTAGACTATACTACTACCAGCCCTTCTACCTTTGGCATATATTTTGCTACAACTCTAAGTTTACTTACCCCGGGTTGACAATTTAATTGAGGGTTTTTAGTGTGTTTTTAGTGCATAGAGAACACCCATCATTTTTTATGCAGGGTAATTAACATTGTTTCCGTAATGGATAAATTCTCATTGAATTGTTTAATCTATACCTTTCACTTGGCTATTGAGATCAGTATTGAGCTTATACCACTTGAATTATCCTTTGTTGTCAAGTGCCATCGAGATATCATATGACACCAAATACATTCACACAACCACCAACACTATATTTGAGTTTTCATGGGTTAAAAGATAGTTTTTCTATTTTCATAGGTTAATGGATAGTTTTCTTGCTTTCATAGGTTAAAAGATCTAGTTTCTTGCTTTCATAGATTAGAAGATATAGTTTCTTGTTTTCATAGCTTAGAAGATAGTTTTATTGTTGTTGTAGGATAGATAGTCTTTTGCTTTGATAGGTTAGAGAACAATTTGCTTATCATAGATTAAAGGTTAGTTGCTAGTCTTTCTTGCTTTTAATTAAATAGATTTCCTTTCATGAATTAGAAATAGTTTTGAATTTTTAAGAATATAGTCCACTTGCCTCTTAGGCTAGATAGTTGTTCAATGAGGAGTTTTAATTTGATTACTTGTAGTAGAAGCTATCTTAGAGTTGTTAGTTGCTTACTTGCTTTAATAGGTTAGTTAGTTGTTTTGTTTACTTGCTTTAATAGGTTAGCTAGTTGTTCTTGTTTGCTTGCTTTAGTAGAATAATTGCTTGTTTGTTTATTTATTTTCTTTCATAGGGTAGTTTCTCATTGAATGTAGGTTGGCAAGTTAAAGTAGTTTGCTTTGGTTATTTGATTATCGTTGTGCTTAATAGTTTCTTTTGCTTATTGTTATGAACTAGTTTTCTTTACATAGGGTTTTTACTTGCTTTCTTAGAACTATCCATCGATCCTTGGCCCAAAAGTACTTAGGTTACATAGTTTCAAGTTGGTTAGTAGAGTTTTATCATTAGATAGTTGTGCTTGAATAGATTAGCCCTTAGATAGCTACCTTCCTTAGTTAGACTATACTACTACCAGCCCTTCTACCTTTGGCATATATTTTTCTACAACTCTAAGTTTACTTACCCTGAGTTGAAAATTTAATTGAGGGTTTTTAGTGTGTTTTTAGTGCATATACAACACCCATCATTTTTGGAGCCGTTGTCGGGGAGTTGTTTCAAGGTAAGAAGTAGTTAGGAAATAGATCATTCCTAGACCTTAGCATTAGATTGGTGGTGGAGGAACTTTAAGACAAGAGGTAAGAACATATGCATCTGCTATTGCAGGCTCCAATGGTAGTTTTTCTTTTCTTTTTTGTTTACTTTCATGAATAGACCTAGAAACCAAATGGTAGTTTTTTCTTTTGTTTTTTCTTTCTTTCATGAATAGACCTAGAGATCCAAAAGGTAGATACATTAAATCTAAATCAAACCTTTCAACCAAGGTTCCTTCCGACCTTTTTTGGGGAAGGGACGTTCCACTTATAAAATCCGCAGACCGGTACCGAAAAACAAGAGCTAGCTCAACTCAAAGAGCTAAAATAGTCTCTATAGAGACTAACACAGGGAGCACTATAGAACAAGAAATTGAGGCATCAATCATATTGGGAAAGGAGGCAAGACCACTTGAGCCTTCCGCAGAACCAAACAATACAACCTTTTCTTTTACACCACCACCAGGAGATCCTAATTCTGAGGACATCATAGAGCCTGAATAGGTGAATCTTTTGTTTGGTAGTTTAGCCAATGCAATTATCTCTCAAACTGACATAGAAACTTTGGCACCAATAGTCTCAACCGGCTCGAGTAAATTCCCAAACATCCAATCCATAGGAAGACCTTTCCATCAAAGGGAAACCTTGTTCTCTTCAAAGATAAAACCACCTAGGTACTCTCTTTTTGGAAACCAAGCTTGTTAGGGTCCTAACCTGCACATAGGTAGATCAATATATTTGGATGTAATAAAGGTCAATATTAATAAGGCCTTTCAATAAAATAGAATAAGGCGGATTTATGAAGACCTAATAGAAGCTTCTGCTTCTAGAAGGATCTTCCTCTAGATGCTTTTCTTGATAGACATATTTAGTATAAATAAGGGTCGAGGGTATGAAAACCCTAGCTTGGAGATTATTGTAACAGAGCGTTGCTCGATTGGAGGTTGCCCCCTCGAAGAGGCCTGTGAAAATTTCTTTCTGAATCAAAGTGTTATTTTTGTTGTCGTTCTTATATCATTTATGTGTTATTATGAAGATTATGCTGGATTTATTACTATTATTCTACCATTTCTAGCATTTTATTTATGTTCTGCATATTTATTATATCTGGTATCTTGCAAGTGGTATCAGAGCACTTTCCTTGGAAAAAATTGTGGGAATTTGTTTTTCAGGTTAGAGACGTATTCCGGCGTCTTTAAGCCACAGAGATCTTTCGTTACGCGCATAAACCCACGGTTGAGGGATTCATACACGCGGGAAATACAAGTGGTTCTTAAGCGCACATTTGTTGGCCACCCTTGTAACCCTGTTGGTACCCCTTTGAGTGGTAGTGCATCAGACAGCACCTGTGTACGGATCGGCCTAGATTTCCTAAATCCCTCTTTAGATAAACCTATCGGTCGTCGAACTGCTATAGTGTCACCGAGAACAGCACTCAGGAAGATACTCTCTAGTACCTGGGTAGTCGAGTAGTATGGCTAAGGGTACGTTCTATCCTCCTTAGTTAGTGCCCTGAGATATTGGGCTGAGTAATACTGTTGGAACCCACACGTATATCAGAGAGCTATAGCATAGGGAAAACCCTTGTCTGTAGAACCCTTGAATACCTAACCCTTGGGGGACAGAAACATAAACAAATTAAAATAGACCGGATATATTGTCGCGCAACTGTGTTCGGGTTGCCAAGTAAATACACATTTCTTTCTGGTTAAGAAATTGGGGATTTCATCACTGCAGTATTCTTCAGACCGGAGCATAACTCCGCAGGTGTAAAAAAAAAAAAAAGTCTGGAAATTTTTTCACCATTATTTGAGACCTATTCCATTGGATTCATCTTGCCGCCCTTATCACATTCATCCATTTCGGCAAAAAAATTTACCCCGCCCGCCCCTTTTCAGTTCACTCATCCTCATGGACCATACCCGTAGCCAAGATCTGGAAACTTGCTTCAACACCTTGCAATCTGGTTTCCTCAAAACCCAAAAAGAAGTGAAACAACTCAATGCTACTATTGCCTCCATCGATTCATCCATCAATGCAACCATAAATACAACCATGCAGACCTCAATGGAGGAAGTCAAACAAGAAATGACCACCCATATTGAATCTATCTTTGCATCCCTCTGCACCAAACTGAAGATCCCTACCGATGACCATTTCTCTGAAGCACCTCCACAGACCGAAGGCAAACATTCCTCCCATTCCCATACCTTTCAGAACCATCACTTTCAATGTGACATACGCCTTCCGTGGGTGGATGTGACCAAATTTGATGGCTCGGACCCCACTGGTTGGGTAACCCAAATGGAACATTATTTCTCTTTATACGGCATCATAGATGACTTGGCCAAACTTCGGTATGGTGTTCTCCATCTAGATCAAGAACGTTGGCAATGGTGCCAATGGAGAAAAACTCCCCATCAAGGGTATATTGCTTGGACCCAATTTGTGACTGATCTTTATGAACCCTTTGACATGGACACCAACCATTTGGGTCGTTTGACAAAGTTGAAACAATCTGAAACAGTAGAAGACTTCATAGCTTCCTTTGAGCGCCTGGCTTTTCGAATAGAGAGCATGATTGATGCTTTCTTTCGAGAGTGTTTTATTAGTGGCCTCAAGGAGGAGATTCGGTCCCATGTCCTCATGGCTCGACCCTCGACTTGGGTGGAGGCTACTAAAAGAGCTAAAGAAGCGTAACAGGTGGTATCATCTCAAAACAAAAAACCCCCCTTTATCCCTCGCCCTAAACCCGTCACTCCCACTACTCCCTTCGCTCCATTAAAGATCCAAAAATTGACCAGGGCTGAAATGGTTGAATGCCAACTCAAAGGCCTTTGTTATAATTGTGATGAAAAATATTTCCCAAGCCACAAGTGTAAGGAACAAAATCTTTTTATGGCTCTAAGGATATTTTGGAAGAGGATGTTGAAACTCCCCTTGTGTCTGAGTCACCTGAAATCATTGACATAACCCCTCCCTCAGAACCTCCCGAAGTAGAACCAGTCATTTCCCTCAATGATCTCACTGGCTTTTCCGCTCCCCAAACCCTCAAGTTAATCGGTTACATCAAGCATCGGAAGGTCATCATTATGGTTGATAGTGGAAGCACCCATAATTTTATTCATCGCCGCATTGCCCAAGAAACTCATTGCTACATCCATGTTGTCAACAATTTCCAAATCATGATTGTCAATGGTGGTTCCATGAAATGTGGAGGGCGCTGTGAAAATGTGTGTCTCCAAATCGGTGACTACCACCTAAAATCCCATATGTTTGCTATCGACATGGGTGGTTGTGACATTGTGTTGGGTGCAGACTGGCCAAGAACTTTGGGTCCCATTCTCATGGATTTTAAGGCATTAACCATGCAATTCGATCAGGAAGGCCACCAATATAAATTCCAAGGCATCACTATTGCTTCACCTGAGGTCATTAGTTCCCATCGCATGGAAAAGATGCTCAAAAAAGGTTATTCTGGTGTCATTGCCCAACTCCATGCCATACAAGAAACCGAGACACCCCCGGTGCCGCATGACCTCCAAGCTCTCCTTTCTAAACATCAAATGGTATTTTCCACTCCCCAGGGACTCCCTCCTTCCCGCAGTGTTCATGATCATTCCATTCCCCTTGTACCCGGAAGCCTTCCTCCCAATGAAATTGAGAAAATGGTCTAGGAACTCCTTAATGCAGGAGTTATCCGCCCTAGTACGAGCCCTTACTCTTCTCTTGTAGTCATGGTCCTGAAGAAAGAAGGTTCTTGGAGAATGTGTCCTGACTTTCGTGCCCTCAACAAACTGATCATTAAAGACAAATTTCCCATTCCTGTCATTGATGACCTCCTGGATGAATTGAGTGGCGCCCAATTCTTTACTAAACTTGATCTTCGCTTGGGCTATCACCAGATACGTATGAAAGAGGCATACATTACCAAGACAACCTTTCTCACTCATGAGGTCCACTATGAGTTTTTGGTCATGCCCTTTGTCTTGTGTAATGCCCCCTCCACCTTCCAAAGCCTCATGAATCATGTCTTTTGTCCCTTTCTCCGTCATTTTGTCTTATTTTTCTTTGATGATATCCTCATCTATAGCAAAACCTGGATAGGCCATCTTACTCATGTGGATCAAGTTCTCCATCTTCTCTCCTAACACCAACTTTTCCTGAAATAGTCTAAATGTGCTTTCGGTGCCTCAGAAGTAGAATACTTGGGTCATCTGGTTGGCAAGGATGGCGTCGGGGTGGATCCGAAAAAGATTGAAGCTATGCAAGACTGGCCGCACCCAAAGAATCTCAAAAGTTTGCATGGATTTCTGCGCTTAACAGGGTATTATCGCAAGTTTGTTAAGAACTACGAAAAGATTGTAGCACCTCTCACTTCTCTCCTCAAAAAGAACTCTTTCACTTGGACTCCAGCCGCTGCTCAAGATTTTCAAACCTTGAAGACGACCATGTGCACCACTCTGGTTCTAACCCTTCCTGATTTCAAAAAGACCTTTGTATTGGAATGTGATGCCTCAAGGAAAGGAATCGGTGTTGTCCTTATGCAAGAGGGTCGACCTTTGGCCTTCACCAGCAAGCAACTATCTGAAAGGAATCTGGGCAAACCCATTTATGAAAAGGAAATGTTGGCTATTCTACATGCCATTGATCTGTGGCTCCCTTATCTCTTGGGGAAACGCTTCCAAATTAAGACCGACCATCAAAGCCTCAATTACTTTCTGGAACAACGCATTTCCTCCCAGGAGCAACAAAAATGGGTGACTAAGCTCTTTGGTTATGATTATGAGATCATTTACAAGAAGGGAAAAGACAATGTAGTGGCAGATGCAGTGTCCTGAAAATATGAAAAAGAAGGATCCTTTTTTTCTCTTTCCTTCATTGTTCCCGATTGGCTCCAAGCCGTGCGCCAGGAATGGCTTCAAGATCCCAAAAGTTTGCATCTGATCCAGCAATTGCAGACCAAGTCTCTGGCTCCCCCAGGGTACTCTTGGCTCCAAGATGAGCTTCGATATAAAGGTTGTTTGTATTTAAGTAAACAATCAAAGCTTAAATACACGGTACTTTCTGAGCTTCATGCTACACCCACAACGGGGTACTCAGGGTTCACCAAAACATATGACAGGGTCAAACGTTCTTTTTTCTGGGATGGTATGAAACAGGACATCCGTAATTTTGTCACTGAATGTGAGGTGTGTCAACACAACAAGGGAGAAATAGTCAAATATCCAGGCACACTACAACCGCTTCTGATTCCACCTGCTATTTGGAAGGGTGTCTCTATGGACTTTATTACCGGATTACCCAAATCAAGGAATAAATCAGTCATAATGGTGGTTGTGGATAGCCTTTCCAAGTATTCTCATTTTTGCGCTCTTCAACATACATTTACTGCATCCACAGTGGCTCAACTTTTCATGGACCAGGTCTTCAAGCTTCATGGCATGCCGCACTCTATTGATTCTTATCATGACCCAACTTTCACAAGCAATTTTTGGCAAGAACTGTTTAAGCTACAAGGCACCCAATTGCATCTCAGCACAACTTATCATCCCCAGACTGATGGTCAAACGGAAGTTGTCAACAAGTGTTTGGAAACATATCTGAGGTGTTTTTCCTCTAAAAAACAACATCAGTGGGCTCAATGGCTACCCCTAGCCGAATGGTGGTACAACACTTCCTACCATACAGCTACTCGCATGACTCCTTTTGAAGTGGTATATCGACAGAAGCCACCTTCAGTTCTCTCATACTTACCGAGTACCTCGAAGGTCCAGGTGGTTGACCAAACACTTATAGTTCGAGAGGATATTCTTCATACCCTTAAAGAGAACTTGGTCATGGCACAGAATCGCATGAAGCAACAAGCAGATCAAGGTCGCTTTGAACGTCAATTTGTAGAAGGGGATCAGATGTTTCTGCGACTGCAACCATACAAGAAAACTTCCCTCAAGGCAAAGAATTTTCAAAAGCTAGCGCCCAAATTTTATGGTCCTTATACAGTTCTCAAGCATGTGGGACAAGTCGCATATCAGTTAGCTCTGCCCAGTCAGTTGAAGCTACATCCAGTTTTTCATGTTTCATGCTTAAAGAAGGTGATTGGAACTAGGTGCCAAATTCAAACCAACCTTCCCGAGCTAGCTGAAGAAGGATCCATTTGGCTACAGCCAGAAGCAGTTTTAGACCAGCATGAGTGTCTCCTGTGTTAGAGAACCATTAAGGAAGTGCTAGTCCAGTGCAAAGATACGAATCCAACAAACGCCACTTGGGAACCAACTACCATTCTGCAACAGTTTCCACATCTCAAGCCTTGAGGACAAGGCTGTTTTTAAGAGGGCAGACATGTTAGGGTCCTAACCCGCACATAGGTAGATCAATATATTCGGATGTAATAAAGGTCAATATTAATAAGTCCTTTCAATAAAATAGAATAAGGCAGATGTATGAAGACCTAATAGAAGCTTTCACTTCTAGAAGGATCTTCCTCTATATGCTTCTCTTGATAGACATATTTAGTATAAATAAGGGTCGAGGGTATGAAAACCCTAGCTTGGAGATTATTGTAACAGAGCGTTGCTCGATTGGAGGTTGCCCCCTCGAAGAAGCTTGTGAACATTGCTTTCTGAATCAAAGTGTTATTTATGTTGTCGTTCTTATATCATTTATGTGTTATTGTGAAGATTATGCTGGATATATTACTGTTATTCTGCCATTTCTAGCATTTTATTTATGTTATGCATATTTATTATATCTGGTATCTTGCAAAGCCAATATGGATGATCAGGAGGACCATAACAATGTAATACATGGGGAGGAAGAAGAAACTGGAAACCAAACCAAAACTACCTTTGGGTTTTCGATTTTGGACACCACTCCAAATGTAAACATGAAGAATATTCCTCTCTCAGCATTGCCTACCTTTTATGGTAAAAACAATGAATATCCATACACCTTCCTATTTGAATTTGACATCTTTTGTAGGAGCTACAACTACGTACAAGATGCCCATAAACTAAAACTCTTTCCTGCCACCCTCAAAGACTCTGCACTAATATGGTTCATGGGGTTGGGAGAATCTAGTATTAGGTCTTGGGAAGCCATGAAATACATATTTCTTAATAAGTACCAAGACTACTGAAAAACCAAAGAGTCTTGTAATGACATCTTTAAAATCCAACAGCTAGAAGACGAGACCCTTGAATATTATATGGAAAGATTTGGTTATATCTCCCAGAAGTCAAAATACCATGACCTCCCAGAGGATTCAATTAGGGCTCTTTTCCTTAAGGGAATTTCAGAAGAATATCTAGATATGCTTAACTTGATGGCATCATGTGACATCTCTCATAAACCATTTGTTGAAATATGTGAAATGTGTAAAAATTACTCAAGGAGTAGAGCCAAAATAGGAAAGCATGTTCGAGACCCTTACAATAGAAGCTTAAAACTAGTTAGTTCAGGTGGTATTATGAGAGAAGATATAGGGAAAATCTTAGAAAAATTCAAAACATATATCTTAAGCACAATAGGTTCCCATTTGGGCACCCTAAAAATAAAAAAGAAACAGGAGGAGGAAAATGCATCAATGAGCATATATTTCCCAAGATGCAGGAGGAAGCATTCCTCAAGGGAATCCCCATTAGATAACATTTCAGTTTGTGGCTTTTGTACAGAAGAACATGTGACTAAAAAATGTCCATCATTGCCTGGTTTATTATCCATCTATAGGAGTGGAGATCATGGGGAGTCTTCTTATGCACCTAGGATGCCATGGAAGCCTAGGAACGAACCCACATACCCAGATCTACAATCTCAAGGTCCACCCTATTATCAACAACAACAACAGTGGAACTTGGAACTTACCAAGTTGGAAAAACTGGTCTACTCAGTACCAACATCCTTGGTTTCAAGGATGGAGAGGAGGACATAACCAAGGAAACCCTCAAGCTCCACCTATCCCTATGTCCAACCATCATTATCCTCAGTTCCCACCAAACACTCCACATCTTCTGCCAGGTTTTGTTCCACCACCTTTCCCTCCTATTCCACAACAACAACCACTACAATATCAAAATGCAAGCTCCCTGAGACCAACACTATTACCAACACAACCAGTGCTAAATCCCAATAATAAGCCCCCTCAACCTCTTCACAATGTTGATATGCAAGCCTTTCCAACATATGTTATTACTCCTGTTCCATTACAGGAAATTCAACTAAGATCAGGAAAAGTTCTAGAGAGGCAGAGACCTTCAGTAGTCATCCAAGAAGAAGAAGAAGAAGAAACCACCAAACAACCCATGGATGACACTACGTAGGAAGATGTTATTATCCCGAAGAATCAATAACCCAAGCTTCCCCAAAAATGAACTTTCAAAAATTAGAAAGGTCCCTCCTTATCCAGACCGATTGGTAATCAAGAAACCTACCACTCGACCGGAATTTGAAATTTTGAATGAATTCAAAAATATTTGTGTCAAGATTCCCCTGCTTCAATCCATTAAAGACATTCCAATCTACAGTAAGGTAGTCAAATAATTGTGTATCAAGAAGCTAGGTAGGAAGCAAAAGGACCCCCCTATAGTACACTTGATAGGAGGACTTTATGAATACATATCAGAGCATCCAAAACTAAAAAAATATGGGAACCGAGGAAACCCCGTAGTGACCATAACCATTAATGAGGTCTCCATTGGAAATACTCTCATAGACCTAGGGGAAGCCATCAATGTTATGACTTCTACTACCTTGGAACAATTACAGTTACAACCTCTTCTTCGACCTACCCCAACCATTTTGGAATTAGCAGATAAGACTAGGGTTATACCTGAAGGAATTTTAGATGATTTCATGGTTACTTTAGCCTCATGGGAGTACCCTGTAGATTTTCTTGTCATTCACTCAAAGGATCCTGCCAAAGGCCATCTTGTCATTTTGGGAAGACCTTGGCTAGCCACAGCCAATGCATTTATTGGCTGTAGAGAAGGAGAAATGACCATCACAAATGGTCTCTCTATTCAGAAGCTCACCATTTACCCTCCAACTCAACCTATTATGGAGAATCTATGGTGGCTTGAATGTCCATATGAGAATGAGGACTGGGAAGAATCCATATTGCCAAGTGACCATGCATGGGCACTTTAGGAGCAGACAACAGAAAATGTGCTAAACCAGTTTATTTCTGCTATCACATGTTTGGATTTTCCACAGTCTTTTCCCCAATTTGAATACATGTTTGGGGAAGAATTTTAGGAACCATTAGACCCATCCATTTTGTCTTTGACATCTTTTATTTTAGAGATAGATGAGTCTTCCATGTCTTACACTATTCCCTGTGAGATTAGTCCAGGAAAAGTTTTACATATAAACTCTGGGCTAGATGTCGACCAACAGAAACAGTTAGTAGATATCCTTAAAGAAAAATCAGGAGCATTTGCCTGGGAATACACTGACATGAAGGGTATACACCCTGATACATGTATCCATCACATATATACCCAGGGGGAAGTAACACTTGTTAGGTAACCCCAGAGAAGGATAAACCTATCACTTAAGGATATAGTCAAGGAGGAGATCCAAAAGTTGTTAAATGTCGGATTTATCTATCCCATGTCCGACAGTAAGTGGGTATCCCCGCTTGTAGTGGTTCCAAAGAAAGTGACCGGGAAATGGAGAATTTGTGTTGATTTCTGGGAAATCAACAAAGCCACTCTGAAATACTACTTTCCTCTCCCTTTCATTGACCAAGTTCTAGATACCTTGTCTGGAAAGAAGTATTTATCCTTTCTAGATGGGTACAGTGGGTACAATCATATTCTTATAGCAACCAAGGACCCGGATAAGACTACCTTTACTTGTCCTTGGGGAACCTATGCCTATAGGGTCTTACCATTTGGATTGTGTAATGCTCCTGCCACATTTCAACGAGCAGTATTAGGGATATTTTCCGATCTTATTCATGATTCTGTGGAGGTATACATGGATGACTTCATAGTCTATGGAAACACTTACCAGGAAGCCTTAGACAACTTAGAAAAAGTCCTCATCAGATGCTAGGAAATGAACCTATCTCTAAGTCATGAAAAATGAAAAACGTTGTTAACTGAAGGAGTGGTTCTAGGACATCATATTTCTTCTGAAGGGATAAAACTCGATCCTGCAAAGATTGAGGTCATCGTTAGACTTCCACCCCCCAAGACTCAGAAAGAGGTTAGAATATTTCTTTGACATGCCGGATATTACCGATGGTTTATTGAAAATTTTACAAAGATTGTTGCACCTATGTTTGGATTACTAATAAAAGATGTTGATTTTGTTTGGACTGATCAGTGTCAAAATGCCTTTGAAACCTTGAAAGCTAAATTGTTTGTGGCACCAGTTCTTAGAGGGCCCAATTGGACTGTCCCATTTCATATATCCACTGATGCCTCTGACACCACAATAGGAGGGGTATTAGGGCAGAAAGAGGAGCAGCAGTCCTATGCCATTTATTTTGTGAGAAAGAACTTGCCCCTACCAAGTTGAACTACACAGTCACCGAGAAAGAATTCTTGGCAGTTGTTCATGCTATTAACAAGTTTCATCATTACATTACAGTTTATGAAGTATTTGTACATACCGATCATTTTGTCATTAGATTCCTCATGAATAAACCCATAACTAATGGCCGAGTGACCAGGTGGCTTTTGTTATTGCAAGAATTTAATATCAATGTGTTTGACCGACCTAGAAAGGATAATGTAGTAGCTGACTTTCTTTCCCGAATAAAAAATGAGGATGATGATATCCATGTAGATGATAGTTTCCCATATGAGCATCTTTTTTCCCTCTCTGTCAATACCCCATGGTTTGTGGATATGGAAAACCATCTAGCCACTAGGAATTTACCGTCTCATTTGTCACCTCATGAAAAGAGGAAAATTATTACACATAGTGCTAATTACTCTTGGGTTGGTCATGATATTTTTCGCACAGGTCCTTATTTGATTATTTCTAGATGTGTCCGAGAGGACGAGGTACCTTAAATACTACGAAGTTGTCATGATGGACCATGTGGTGGCCATTTTTCTGACAAATATACAACATCTAAGGTGTTACATTCGGGTTACTATTGGCCTAGCATTTTCAAAGATGCTGCCAAGTATGTGAGAAGTTGTGATAGTTGAAAAAGGATAGGAAGACCTACGTCAGCTAACAAAATGCCTTTCTAGGCCCAAGTTATGATAGAACCCTTCGAAAAATGGGCCCTCGATTTTGTATGACCAAATTCACCCATGTCCCATAGGAAGAACTATATTTTGGTTTGTACGGACTATGTCACCAAGTGGGTAGAGGAAAAATCCCTATTCAGGGCTACAGAGAAGTTTGTTGTCAAAATTATCTATGAAGACATCTTTACCCACTTTGTTGTCCCTCGTGAAATTTTTACCGACCAAGCCACTCAATTCACTTCCAAGCTGGTGAAAGAGATAACAGATAAATATGGGATTAAGCATTGTAAATATTCTCCATATCACCCGCAAGCCAATGGTCAGGTAGAATCCAAAAACAAAGTTCTGGAAGCCATCTTGACCAAGACTATTCATTTACATCACCGATACTGGGTTGATAGGCTCCCAGAGGCTTTGTGGGCATACCATACCACCTAGAGAAATACCACTGGGCATACTCCTTATGAGCTAGTGTATGGGAAACAAGTAATTCTACCTATAGAATTACAAGTAAGGACCTTCCATATTGCCGCAGAATTAGGATTGAACCTGGATGAGGCTCAGAAGCAACGAGCCCTACAATTGAATGAGTGCGATGAAATCAGGCAAGATGTCATCCAACGGACAATATTAGTCCAAAACCAAAGGAGCAAGTGGCATGACAAGTTTATAAAGAAGAAGCACTTCCAACCTGGTGATTGGGATGTGTTGTTTGATTCTCAATTCAAAACCTTCAAAGGCAGACTCACCACTCAGTGGTGGGGCCCTTACGAGGTAGACATTGTATATGACAATGGAGCTATAAAAATTAAAACAATTGACGATGGACAAGTCTCCTTTGTGGTAAATGGACACCGACTTAAATTTTATCATAAGCCCATTTCCAATGAGGATTTTCTAGAGGTCATGTCAATTGAAAAGGCATTGGCCTCAGTAGATGGGGGAAGTCCCCCCTTGTTCTTGAAAAATTTTCTGAATTTCCTACTGTATATATGTAAATAGTTTTTGAATTTTGTTAATAAGGCAATTCTAGAGATTTTTGTAAGTATATATTTCACTAGGAACACACAGTTTCAAGGATCTTTCTTCAAAAATTGTTGCACTTGAATTTTGTCTCTGCTAAAGCTTCAAATGAATATTGACTTACTATAATTAGCCATTTTTTTGCAAGAATTCTCATTTTTAGGCATTCTAAAGTAGTTTCTCTAGAAACTCTTCACCATTGTATAAGGAAGTGATACCATAACTATCAAGCCTATAGGTCTCTCGTATAGTTTTTCCAAGAAACCTAAGTAAGTGAGTCAAGTGTCTTTATCAAAGAGTAACAAGGAGGTATGATTAGTGGTTAGTCATGGAAACATCACAATAACTACAAAGGAAGAAAGTAAGTTGAGCCTAGAGATACCTTTATGTTCTTTCTCAATGGTACCATCCACTACACACTAAATAGATTGATTATATCATATCTTTCGATAGGCCACGTCCGCTTAAGTACCCCTTACATCGGGACAATCACTAAGTAATACAACAGAAAGTCATCCTCTAACATAAATACCATCCCAATTCAAAAAAAGAAAGAAAAATTTGTTTTCGGAGTTGTTCCCCTGCAAGATACCAGATATATAAAATATGCAGAACATAAATGAAATGCTAGAAATGACAGAATAACAGTAAAATATCCAGCATAATCTTCACAATAAACAGAAATGATATACGAAATAGCAACAGAAATAGCACTTTGAATCAGATAGCAATGTTCACAGGCCTCTTCGAGGGGGAAACCTCCA
>ML778856.1:200442-213001 GCA_009831015.1 Picea engelmannii | reverse complement strand
ATGCTAGAAATGATAGAATAACAGTAAAATATCCAGCATAATCTTCACAATACACAGAAATGATATACGAAATAGCAACAGAAATAGCACTTTGAATCAGATAGCAATGTTCACAGGCCTCTTCAAGGGGGCAACCTCCAGTCAAGCAGCGCTCTGTTACAATAATATCCAAGCTGGGGTTTTTCATACCCTCGACCCTTATTTATACTAAATATGTCTATTAAGAGAAGCATCTAGAAGAAGATCCTTCTAGAAGAGGAAGCTTCTATTAGGTCTTCTTACATCCGCCTTATTCTATTTTATTGAAAGGTCTTATTAATATAGACCTTTATTACATCCGAATACATTGATCTACCTATGTGCGGGTTAGGACCTTAACATCCCCTATCTTCTTGCATAAAGAAATCTTATACTAAAATCTTAAAAGATGAAGGGCCAGTCTCTGAGGGTGTAAGAGGCTAACCCGTCGGGATACTGAACAAGTCTGCTAGCAGCGGGTACCGGCATGTGGTATGACTAGGTAAACCCGCCGGAGTACTGAACAGGCTTGCTGGAAGTGGGGCATTCTACCTAGCGAGGATGGTAATCTGACAAAAATAAATAATAAATTTAAACTTCTCCTGATGTACGACATTGCTTGCAGATAAATATGACATGAAGTATGTGTGGTTAAGCTCAGGTTAATGAATCTCATACACTTTCCATTGGGAAATAACTCTAAGACTATCTTGAAACTCTCTTGCCTATCTCTTCTTATCTATATATAGGACCTCTTATCCTATAGGTGGGGCCATCTTCTAACCGTCTCGTCAGACCAATCTGTGAAATTTTATCTTTACACTTGACATACTATAAATCATTGGCTATTGGGGGATACTGACTGGTTTCCTATACTTTTGATTGTGAGGTGTCACAATACTTAGGTGTGGGAGAGGGGTTCATCAACTGACAAATGATCATTTCCTAGAGAAATAAAGCTTTGCAAGAATTTTTGTATTATTTCTGTGATACAGGTTATTACATTGATAGTCATTTTTATTTTTAAAGTGGTAAACTCCTGTGTGCTATGAAATACTAAACATATACTTAACAGACCACTCTTTATCGGTTTATCTTTCATTACAGGCTGTTCGTTGTAGGATCGACAGTACATGTTTTATGCTTGCTATAACATGTTCATTGTAGGTTTGACATTATATGTCATAGGCAAGAGGATTGAGTGAGCATGATGGCAAAATCAACAACAAGAGAACATTCTACCACTATGATTGTCAAAAACACTTCAAATTTGCAGGCTATCCATTATAAGAAGTGTAAATGTACTTAACACAGAGGTACCATATGAAGTATTGTATGAAGTGCCATATGAAATGTCGTATGAGGTGTCGAATGAAGTACCATATGAATTACACACCAGTAATTGTCCTAGATTACATGTAACCAAAACTCAATTACATTCAATTGAATTGGTTGCATGCAATTGATTGAAGATGCTTTATATGTTCATGATCAAATGTCCAAGTCAAAAGACTTGGACATTGATCTAACTGCTCATCATTCCATTACCTCCAAAAGCAAGCCATTGAATTTGAATTTTCCACACATGGCAGCCCATGCGCACAAGTGTGCAACCTACTCCACTATAGGCGCATTCAAAATTGGGTTGGGCAACCATTATCTCCATTCGCCCTTTCCATTTGCTCTGCCCTACGTTAAGAAATCGCGCCCAACCTCTGCCATCTCTTCCCCTGTTCAAATTGTGCTCAGACCGTGCCCAATTTGTGCCATCTCTTGGCTTGTTTGCACCCTTTCCTGGTGAATTTCTCCTCTGCCACAATGCCTAGGAGGTAAGAACCCTCTTCCTATGCGGATCTCTTTGCCATTCTTGAATTTGCACAATGCAGGGAGGTGTTTTTGCGTGCAAGTTGGGGGCCATTTGTGTCTAACTTGCAGGGCCACGATGATGAACTCTCCATGCAATTCGCCCTAGGTTTCGATGGGAAGAAAATACATGTAGGGTCTCTTACCTTTGAAGTCTCAGAAGATTCCATTGTTGTAGCTACAAAGCTCCCAAGAATGGGAGATAGATGGTTCAAAAACCACCAATTGTCACGCTCAAGTTATAACAGGGTTTTTAAGCCCAAATTCGAGAATAGTTCAGGAGAAAAAGGATATTATAGGGAGTGGATAAAGGTGGAATTGATCAACCCCCTCATCTTAATCACAAGTTTGATTATCTGCAAAGGTAGATACTCCACTTTCAAAGCTTGTCATTTTAGATTGTTGGCTCATTTTCTGTTCAACAAACCTTTGAACTTTCCCTTCTATTTTCTAAAAAGCTTGGAGAAGATGTCCTCTCAAGTGAGGAAGAATGTGACTAACCCCCACAACAGTCTCTTTCACCATGGCTTGATCAAACTCCTTGTTCTAGCCGAACTAGAGAAACAGGGGCAAACTTGGGATTCCTTTATCTATCGACTTGAAAACCCTCACTTGACAATTAGGACCGGCAAAAGCCCACTTAGCCTAAAAAATATATCTCCATTGAAGCCTCGCTCTCCAAGAACTCCAAACCCCCTTGCACAAACCCTCTCTTTGCTGGAACAATACAAAAATCTTGTTGATATCCCTACTTCTTCATCGAGTAAAAAGACCAAGAGAAAAGACCAAAAGAATCCTATTGTTAACCCCCCAATGCCTTCAATCTCTCTTGATCCTACACCTAAAAATCTTCAAGAAGTAATTCAGCAAGACTTTCCCATCATTCCCACAAATAGGAGGGGAGCCAATCGATGTGGTAAAGGACCCTTTCGAAAGAGTACCCAGAGCACAAGAACCAAACCTTATGCAAAACCATTGCCTGCTTCGGATCCTATCCAAGTGTCCTCCGATATTGAGATCCCTCATAAGAGACTTAGGGAAGTTTGTACGGATGGATTAGAGCCACTAAGAAAGACAAAATCAGAGCCTACCTATCCTTACCAATCCCCTATCACTCCTACTTCACCCTTGCCTACTCTAGATCCTAAAACGGATAGATTGTCCACATCCCTCAAAGGATCTAAGCCTTCCTCAGAGATCATTGATTCTGCCCCAACCATTGAGAAGCTACAAAAAGAAAACCATTAGCTTCTCCAACATTTGGAGGAAAGGAAGACAATAGATGCACACCTTCATCATGATAATGCAGTCCTCCAAGCAAAGGTTAACTCCCTTCAACGATTGGTCGATGAGATGACCAAATCTAACCACAACCTCAGAGCACAGCTGAAGCAACATAAGAGGCACAAGGCAAAGTCTTCACAACAAGAAGGAGAAACTTCCAAAGTTGATCCTCCTCAACAAGCCTATTCACGAGGGGTAACTTATTTTTGTTTGCAATGGGACCTGCAAAATTGTAAGTGTGGGGGTAATGTTGGGACCGAGATATGATCAATTTTATGATAATTATTAGACACTTTTGTTGAATGTACATATGTGTTTTTCATGTTTTGAAGGAGATTTTTGAAGAATTTTATGTTAAAACGGTATGATCTACAGCAGGTATGTATGATTTGTGTTTGGTGTCAATATTGAGTATAATTCATCACGTTTTATGAATCCAAAGATCTAATTCACGTTTTTATGGTGTTACGGCGAAAAAATGCACCACGTTTCTACTTCCGACACTCCTTCCAACACTCGATCCGGCACTACGTCCAGCACCACATCTTGCACAAAAACAGAGGGCGACTTGGCGGTTATGGTATTGGCGGACAGTGATGGGCGAATTGGGAACGTAGGTTTTTTTCATGCTTGCCCCCTCCAGCTACTGAACTTCCGACAACTCAATTTTGGTTGTTAAACAGGGCGATTATTGGCCCGCTCCATTTCAGCAGTTGGGGCATCATTTAATGTAAATTGCCGAATTTAAAAGTGGTTCAACCCTCCTGTGGTTGACCACTTGGTCTGTAAACTTATAAATACCACTAGGATGGTCAGACAATAGGTTAAGAAGCAATAGGAGTAGTGTATTGGACAAAAACGTGATTCTCTTTTATTTTGCCATTTTCCATTGCCGAAGTTATATAAAACTGTGTTTCTCCGTTTTAATGGTGAATTCATCTTGCTAAGCTCGTGGTGTGCTTTTAGGAAGTGACCACGAATTGTTGGGGGGGGCACCAACAGTCTAGTAACTATTCTTTATGTTGTTTATACATTTCATAGCTTAGTTGTCTCTTTCATTTCCTGTACATGCATTATTATTTTGTTAATTAATTTGTTGTTGTAGTTTAATTGTCTTAACTCTCTTTTGCAGGTTAGTATGAAGACTTGTGTTAGTATGTGTTAATCTTGTAGTTAGGAACGAATTTGCAAATTCCTAGACTAACCCCGTGTGCAATTAGATGTTAGATTGTATCTTATTTATGCTGTTAGAATTAAATTTAAAACAGAGTTTTAAATACAGTAGAACAAAGTTTTAATTTGAGTTTTCTTTAACAAGGATTTGATGGATGGATAGGATTAATTTCATTTTTTAATTATAGATTGCTTATTTCATTTTTATGTAGATCTTGCTTACTTAGTTGTTGGCTAATGCATCTGGTAGTTTACTTTTTCATGTTATGTTTTAATTTATGTTCTTAAGCATTTTCCTTATTGCGGTTTGAATTGTTAAGATAGATATAGCATAGTTTCATTTTATGTAATTTCTTTCCTAGAATTAGATTGGAATTATATTAGTATGAATTTTGCTTACATAGTATAGAAGTACAATTATAATCTCGTTATATTGTTGATGGTTAATAATTCATGAATATGCAGGGTAATTAACATTGTTTCCGTAATGGCTAAATTCTCATTGGATTGTTTAATCCATACCTTTCACTTTTCTATTGAGATCAATATTGAGCTTATACCACTTAAATTATCCTTTGTTGTCAAGTTCCATCGAGATATCATACGACACCGAAGACATTCACACAACCACCAACACTATAATTGAGTTTTCATAGGTTAAAAGATAGTTTTCCTGTTTTCATAGGTTAAAGGATAGTTTTCTTGCTTTCATAGGTTACAAGATCTAGTTTCCTGCTTTCATAGATTAGAAGATATAGTTTCTTGATTTCATAGCTTAGAAGATAGTTTTATTGTTGTTGTAGGATAGATAGTCTTTTGCTTTGATAGGTTAGAGAACAATTTGTTTATCATAGATTAAAGGTTAGTTGCTAGTATTTCTTGCTTTTAATTAAATAGATTTCCTTTCATGAATTAGAAATAGTTTTGAAGTTTTAAGAATATAGTCCACTTGCCTCTTAGGCTAGATAGTTGTTCAATGAGGAGTTTTAATTTGATTACTTGCAGTAGAAGCTATCTTAGAGTAGTTAATCGCTTACTTTCTTTAATAGGTTAGTTAGTTGTTTTATTGACTTGCTTTAATAGGTTAGCTAGTTGTTCTTGTTTGCTTACTTTAGTAGAATAATTGCTTGCTTGTTTATTTACTTGCTTTCATAGGGTAGTTTCTCATTGAATGTAGGTTGGCAAGTTAAAGTAGTTTTCTTTGGTTATTTGCTTATTGTTATGCTTAATAGTTGTTTTTGTTTATTGTTATGAACTAGTTTGCTTTACATAGGGTTTTTACTTGCTTTCTTAGAACTATCCATTGATCCTTGGCCCAAAAGTACTTAGATTACATAGTTTCAAGTTGCTTAGTAGGGTTTTCTCATTAGTTAACTTTGCTTGAATAGATTAGCCCTTCGATAGCTACCTTCCTTAGTTAGATTATACTACTACCATCCCTTCTACCTTTGGCATATATTTTGCTACAACTCTAAGTTTACTTACCCCGGGTTGACAATTTAATTGAGGGTTTTTAGTGTGTTTTTAGTGCATATACAACACCCATCAATAAACCAGCCATTGGAGGGGTGCCACGTGGTAGCCCATGACTGGGCCATGTGGCACCATGTAATTTGTCCATGAAAAATGTCACTTGTCACCATATGATTCACCCATGAAACTGACATGTATCATCACTTAACTTGCCCACGTGTCTGCCATCCTTTCCATGTCATCTTGCCAACTCAGTTGTGCCACGTGTCACCCTTGCAGTGGTGCCACGTGTCACTTTGACTTTTGCCTTTTTGACCAAGTTTGACTGAACTTTGATCACTTATAACTTTCGATCCGTAACTTCGTTTGACGAACCGTTTGAGCCGTTAGAAAGATTGTGACGCGCTCTTCGTGAGTATGCCCTTTTCATTGAATTTTAGGAGCTTTGAATATTTTCCCTTTTCTTCCTGTTGAAGCCATTCTGAGCATTCTGACTTGCTTCTATGCGCTCTGAGTTGTCTTAACCTTCTTTGGATCCTTTTTGGATCAATGGTATATGTTACATGAGGCAGATCTACAAAGGAACATTGTTGGTATACTTGTTGTTTGTTGTTGGCACACTTTATTGGGTATATTGTTGAGTCATATCTGGTATCCCTTGGTACATGTTTGAGGGTTTTTGGTTAATGTGTGTTATTGAAGTTATTGGTACATATTGAGGCTGCATAACAGTGAGGATTTGATGCATGGCTGATGTGAGGGTTAACTACACATGGTTTATGGATGGTTGTATATGTAAGGCACATGATTAAAGACACATAGTTGTACATGGTTTGAGCTATACAATTGTGACAGTTGGTATGAGATCTTTGTGATCAGATCTAATTGGTTGATGAGATTAATGTGATAGGTTGTTGGTACATGTTGTGATAGGTTGTGATAGGTTTTTGATGTACATGGTCGATGTGCATGTTTGGCACATGGTATGGTACATGATTTATACAGGATTGATACTTGGTATAGTTGATGCACTTGTTACGGTACATGTTTGATGGTATAGGTTATGGTACAATATTGATACTTGATATAGTTGATGCACTTGTTATGGTACATCTTTGATGGTACAGATTGTGGTATAGGTTGATGCATGGTACAGGTTGGTACTTGGTTGAGACACATATCTTGTGATGGTATGTGGTGGTCCTTGTACATGCTTGGTTGTGATGGTATGTGGTGTTCTTGGTACATGCTTCTTATAGGCATGTGGTGGTGATGTTGGGAATATGGTTTGAGATATGATCTTGGTGATATTGGAATGAGATGCATGCGGTTGAGAGTGGATCTAGTTTCATGGATGAGATAATGACAATGAAAATAACAGATTGGATATAGTGAAAGGTTGACAGTGACAAAGTGATAGTGGAAGTATCAGTTATTTGGCACTTATATTTCAAGACGGTTGGATGGGGAAAGGAAAGGGGGTTGTATCCTCCTTCCGGTTGGTGTCGGAGAATCAGGGAGTTGGATCTTTCTTCAGGTTGGAGCCTGATAACTAAGTGGTTGTACCCACCTTCTAGTTGGATCCTAAGAACTAAGTGGTTGTACCCACCTTTTGGTTGGACCCGGAGAACATAGGGGGCTATAGCCTTCTTCTAGTTGGAGCCAGCGAATCAAGGAGTTGTAGCTTCCTTCAGGTTGGAGCCTGAGAAACCAGGGGGTTGTAGCCTCCTTCCAGTTGTAGCTGGAGAATGGGAAGTTGATTCTTTCTATGAATGTATTTCTTCTAACATATAAGAAAAGAATTGTGGGGTTTTCTCCCACATTGGGTTTCCATCTAACTACTGGTGTACTGTGTATTTGTTGATGTGTCTATGATTGATTATTATGCACTAATGGATGATGATGTTTATGATGCAATAATGTATTGATTGTTAATGAAAAACCAATGATATATTTCTCATAAGGTTAAAAGAATACATATTGGGATTGAAAGTAATAAAAGTGTTAATACTAATTCACCCCCCCCCCCTCTCAGTATTCAAACACTTTATGCTCTCCACAAATGTGGTCATTGTATATTCCCTTGTATCCCTTTCTTTTGGTGGAGTACTTAGTGTCATGCATGCTTCTAATTCAAATATACATGCATGGAATCCCTGAATAGCTTCTCTTATATTTGTTACTTGTTCTTCAACTAGATCCTCCATCTCTATCCGAGCCTCTAGTAGTTCTTTGTAGACCTAATCAAATTTTTGTTGCATCCTTTCAACCTTTTGCGCGGCCTCATCTCGCTCCTACTTGACTTTGTTGTATTCCATATCCAAGGCTACATTCTTTTTTGTAACCTTAACCAACTCGCTAGATGTATTTTCTGCACACGAGTACATCTCTTGCATCATGCTCATCTGTAATTCTTGCAATACATTTGTTGGTAGTTGAGTAACACTAAGTCAATATGACCTAGTGCCCTTGCATGTTCCTACATCTCTGTTGTGGGGAAATCTACCTCCCATGTTGCTAACTTGATCAATCTATGTTCACCTGCTAGCACTAACAACTGAGAGATTGTTGGCCCTCCCTCCCCATTCTTTGTAGATACTATTGTATGTTCATCCTTTGTCTTTCATACTAGCATGAACATTGTTGCTTTTAGAAATTGGTGTAGCTCAACCATTTGTTCCTGCATATTTCTATGCATTTCTTCCTATTGGTATGTTGCACGTTGAAACGCGTCATTTATGAATTCAATAACTTGATCATCGATATTTTCTAAGTATTTTTCTATCAAGGCTTGGATGGCCACTTCCATGAAGGCTTTCCACTTTGTCGTTATGGTATGGATTTTTCTATCTCCGGTTCTTTTTTCTTCTTATCTATGCACAGTGATGCCTTTTGGGTTGTTTCTTATGTGCCCTTTCCTCTTTCCTGTTCAACTCCTTCTTCTTCATCATCATCTATCTCTTGCACTTCTAAGTTTTCTCTCTTGGAGGGCCCTATTTCTTCTAGTGGAATATTCCACTCATCATCCCAATCTACCATGATATGGCCCATCTCATCCTCTGTTAACATATATTGTGTAGGTAGCCATTGTTCATATGGGTCCTTTTTTTCTTGTACATACATATGATGGCACCCTACCTTAAAGCGTGTAACTACTTTATAAGCGTTGACCACCTGTGGTGGTATGCCTAGTGTCCTCTCAATGCTTTCCCTAATAGTTTCTTTATAAATGTAAAAGGAAACATTGTTTTCCATATGTCACGCCTTGTGCATAGTATGCCATAAATTTTGATATCGTGCAACCAGAAATGGCTTATCCATGAATCCTAAAAATTGTATGTCATCTAGCTCCCTCAATGTTGATAGTGCATTTAGAATTAATAGCTAGGCATAGTGGAACTCAATACCCTTATCCTACACCTCTTCACAATCAATCAAGAATTGGTTGAGTAAGAACGTCACCTAGTTCATCTGGACGCCCTCGATGCACCATTCAGCTACCGCTATTACTGCTCTAGGACTTGGTCTTTCCGAAACTTTCTAAACATTTTACAAGCTAAGGCTTACATCGTGAAACTTACTTTCGGGTCACAAATTCTTGTGACATCTAGCCCGTGTTGTCCTAGGAATGTATGAAATTTCTCCTCCATTCTCTTAGATAGATTCTTTTCATTTTTCTTGTCGGAGAACAATAGTGAGGGGTCCTCCCCTTGTAACGGTAGGTCGGTAATGCACAGAATCAAGTTTGTATCAATTGATATCATATTTTCAAGCCACAAGTAGCCCCTGTGCATGAAACTCAGCAACATCTTGATGCAGACATTAATTTCTAGGCTCCTCCCAAAGTGTGGTATATCAAATAAGTTTAAAATTCCCACTCTCTGCAACCCTGTTGCCCATATTTTTGGTTCTATCATGACCAGCCTTGTCTCGACATTTCTGTACCAATTTAGATACTTTCTCAGTGCCAACTTCAGAAATTTATTCTCATTTGTAATGTCATGGTCGGCATATTTTAGGATTGGTATCAATCCTAACATGTCTTCTTCCACAATCAATCCCTGTGGAATCTCTAGCTCTACAAATGGGTACTATGCATATTTATGTAAGTTGGCTTTTTTTGCAGATGACTTTCTTGGTGGTATGTAGTCCCTAGGGAATCTCTACGCTGAGGAGGATTCATGCTGTGTATTTTCAACTACATGTGTCATTTTTGGTTGATTGCATTGTTTCTTTGGTACTGTTGTTGAATTTTTTGTTGCCTTGGGTGGTGCCATTGTTAAGGTCCTAACCCGCACATAGGTAGATCAATGTATTTGGATGTAATAAAGGTCAATATTAATAAGGCCTTTCAATAAAATAGAATAATGTGGATGTAAGAAGACCTAATAGAAGCTTCCGCTTCTAGAAGGATCTTCCTCTAGATGCTTCTCTTAATAGACATATTTAGTATAAATAAGGGGCGAGGGTATGTAAACTCTAGCTTGGAGATTATTGTAACAGAGCGTTGCTCGAGTGGAGATTGCCCCCTCGAAGAGGCCTGTGAACATTGCTTTCTGAATCAAAGTGTTTTTCTATTTCTATTTCGTATATCATTTCCGTGTATTGTGAAGATTATGCTGGACATTTTACTGTTATTCTGCCATTTCTAGCATTTTATTTCTGTTCTGCATATTTTGTATATCTGGTATCTTGCAAGTGGTATCAGAGCACTTTCCTTGGCAGAAATTGTGGGTATTTTTTTTTCAGGGTAGAGACGTATTTCGGTGTCTTTAATCCACAGAGATATGTCGTTACACGCATAAACCCGCGGTTGAGGGATTCATACACGCAGGAAATACAAGTGGTTCTTAAGCGCACATCTGTTGGCCACCCTTGTAACCCCTGTTGGTACCCCTTCGAGTGGTAGCGCATCAGATAGCACCTGTGTATGGATCAGCCTAGATTTCCTGAAGCCCTCTTTAGATAAACCTATCGGTCGTCGGACTGTTATAGTGTCACCGAGAACAGCACTCGGGAAGATACTCTCTAGTACCTGGGTAGTCGGGTAGTATGGCTAAGGGTACGTTCTATCCTCCTTAGTTAGTGCCCTGAGATATTGGGCCGAGTACTACTGTTGGACCCCGCACGTATATCAGAGAGCTATAGCACAGGGAAAACCCTTGTCTGTAGAACCCTTGAATACCTAACCCTTGGGGAACATAAACAACAACATAAACAAATTAAACCGGCGAGATCTATTGACGTGCATCTGTGTTCGGGTTGCTAAGTAAATACTCTCTGGTTCAGAATTTGGGGATTTCAGCACTGTAGCATTCTTTAGACCAAAGTATAACCCCACAGCTGTAAAAAGAAAAAAAGAAAAAAATTCTGGAAATTTGTTCACCATTATTTGAGACCTATTCCATTAGATTCATCTCTTCTCCCTTATCACTTTTATCCATATCATTTTTCTGCAAAAATTTATGACCCCGCCCGCTCCCTTTTTAGTTCACCCATCATCATGGCCCATACCCGTAACCAAGAACTAGAGTCTCGCTTCAACACCCTACAATCTGGTTTACTTGAGACCCAACAAGAAGTGCAACAACTCAGTGCTACTATTGCCTCCCTTGATGCCTCCATGAATGCATCCGTAAATGTAGCCGTGCAGTCCGCAATGGCGGAAGTCAAACACAAACTGACCATCCAGCTTGAATCTGTCTTTGCATCACTCTACACCAAACTCAAGCTCTCTACCGATGACTCTTTTCCTGATGCACATAAAAAGACTGAAGGTGAAACTTCTTCCCATTCCTTTCAACCCCATCACTTTCAAAGGGACATATGCCTTTCGCTGGTGGATGTAACCAAATTTGATGACTCGGACCCCACTGGTTGGGTCACACAAATGGAACATTATTTCTCTCTCTACAACATTACAGATGACTTGACCAAACTTCGGTATGGTGTTCTCCATCTAGATCAAGAACGCTGGCAATGGTGGCAATGGAGAAAAACTTCTCATCAAGGGTATATTGCTTGGACCCAATTTGTTGTTGAGATTTATGAATGCTTTGACACTGACACCAACCATTTTGGCCGTTTGAAAAAATTGAAGTAATCAGGCACAGTCGAAGACTTCATAGCTGCATTTGAGTGTCTGTCTTTTCGAACAGAGGGCATGACTGATGCTTTCTTTCGAGAGTGTTTTATCAGTGGCCTCAAGGAGGAGATTCGGGCCCATGTCCTCATGGCTCGACCTACGAATTGGGTGGAGGCTACCAAAAAATCTAAAGAAGCACAACAAATTGTTTCCTCTCAAAACTGTAAGCCTTCCTTCATCCCGCACCCCAAACCAGTAAACCCCACTACTCCCTCCGCCCCATTAAAAATCCAAAAATTGACCAGGGATGAAATGGTTGAACGCCAACTCAAAGGCCTCTGTTATAATTGTGATGACAAATATTTCCCAGACCACAAATGTAAGGAACAAAATCTCTTTATGGCCATCTCTGAGGATATTCAGGAAGAAGATGTTGACACCCCCCCTGTGCCCAAGTCACCGGAAATTTCTGACATAAACCCTCCCTCTGACCCTCCCGAAGTGGAACCAATCATTTCCTTCAATGCTCTCACCGGCTTCTCTGCCCCCCAAACCCTCAAGTTAATCGGTTACATCAAGCACCGAAAGGTCATCATCTTGGTTGATAGTGGCAGCACCCACAATTTTATTCATCGCCGCATTGCCCAAGAAACCCATTGCTAC
>ML778856.1:168004-188183 GCA_009831015.1 Picea engelmannii | reverse complement strand
ACTAATAAATAATAAATAATAAATTTTAATTAATCAGGAGACACATAAAAGGACATGTCTCAACACAAGACATGATTGTTAATGAAAGGGCACTTCCCATGGTATTTATATGGGGCCCGTCATTGTACAATATTAATCTATTATCAATCTATGTTGCATACATTCTTTTATATTTACAGTCCTACATGGATTATTGTGCTATATTCCAAGTATTTTGGATATTTCTTGTGTGAGCGAACTTTTTTTCATTTCAATTTGTCTTTACGATGGCCTTCTGTCTTACATGTAATACACCAAACTTGTTCACATTTTTCATTTTCCTTCATTATTCTGACAATTGAATCCTTAGTGCAGCCAATTGTGACTGAACCTGTGCCATTCATGTTCCATCTCCTACAGGAGATGCCTCTAACTTCATCACAATTTATAATGCTTTGGGTTGCGACATGACCTTCTTCTATGTCAGAGGACAACGGATGTGCAAAAACAGACCTGCAATAAACCATTCTCTATGTCATTCATCAGGAATATGGAATGTTAATCTACCCATCACATATTTAAACCTATGATTGTAATCCCAAACTATCTCATTCTATATTTGTTTAATTTCTTTCAGCTATGTGATATACTATGACTCGTATTTCAACTTCTGAGATTCCTTTAACAAAGCTTGTCCAATCTCCGTCAATGTCCTTGATTTTCCTATTAGTGTAGTACTATGGTACTTCATGTACCATAACAATGTGCAACCTATGAACGTATTTGCTAACTTTTCAATCTTGGTTGCCTCATCCTGGACATTCTTCACAGTCCATATCGTCTCACATACAAACAAATGTTGCTCTGGGTCTTCTGACCCCACTCCCTGAAATTCAAGAATTCTTAATTTATTATCTATTCCTTCCATAGTATTCGGTTAAGTACTTACTTTCGGTGATGTTGACTGACTCTAGTTTTTTGTGCTACTTCCACTATTCTGACTATTTTTTTGACTTCCTCCACTAACTACAATTTCTCTTGACAAAGTTTTGGTTTCTGCTTCAGATCTTGGTGACGCACACGGGGTCATGGGTTCGACATAGATTCCAATATGAGATGGACCTCCTTCTTCTGTTGGATTTTCTCAAACAATGCAGGGACAATAATCTTACCCCAATATTCGCCATCATTAATCACCAAATGCGCAGTAGATGAAACTATAGATCCTTCGAATAGTTGAGTCGTGCCCTAGTCCGAGGAGAAATCAGGAGAACGCTCACGTCATTAGACGGGCTCTCAAAAACAGCCTTATGATTGCACCTTCAGCTCGTGCGTGAGGTTAGACAGGACCTCTGGACAGTGCTAGATGCCAGTGCTGCACTTAAAGCGGAAGGAGAGGGACGTAAGGTTAGTCAACGCCAAGCAAATAAACTGAAAAAACTCAAAGAAAAAAGGGATGCAGTGAATGAAGAGGACGCTACAGTGAACGGAGAGGATGCTACAACGATAATATTTGATGCTACAGTGAATTTGCATGAAGGGCACGCTACAACAAATGGAGAGGATGCTACAGTGATAGGAGAGGATGCTACAACGAATTTGCATGGAGGGGACGCTACAGCGAAAGGAGAATATGCTACATCAAATAGAGGGAGGTATGCCACAAAAAACGCTACAGCAAACAAAAAAGTAATTAACCTATCCAACCATGTTCTTAAAAATGAAGAAGTAAACATATTGAAAAAAAGATTGGGCTTTTCCATTGCTCCGACAACTGTCCCCATAGAAAATATAATTTGCAGCGTAGAAGACAGCATCAAAAACCTCAATGAAGAAGACAAGAACGTTATCAAACAAGACTGCGCCTTAGTCCTCAAGAAAGATAAACCACCGAAAAGTAACATCAGTAAAATGGAGCACGAGGCCATCAAGAACCTCAGAAACAACAAAAACATTGTGATTTTAAAAGCTGATAAGGGTGGAGCTACAGTAGTGATGAACATAATAGATTACAACACCAAAATGATAGAGCATCTCACCACAACTGGAAGCTATAAAAAGTTAAACAACAACCCAATATCCAAGATTATCAAGGAAGTCAAGAAAGCCATAAAAGCTTCTAACCTAGATGAAAGAATGAAGAAACGACTAACTCCAAGTTGCCTAATCACTCCTAGAATATATGGACTCTCTAAAATACACAAGGAAGGAGTTCCTCTTAGACCATTTGTCAACACAATTGGTTCCCCAACCTATGAACTAGCCAGGTACGTAGCAAGGATCCTAGGACCTTTGGTTGGCAAGACAAACTCATACATAAAAGATTCAAGAGACTTCGTGGAACTCATAAAAGGGGAGAAAATTGAATCTAAGGATATCCTCATCAGCTTTGACGTGGTTTCACTTTTTATGAAGATCCTGTTAAATGAGGCCATTAAAGTTATTAATGAGGTTGCAAACCCTCAAACAACCAAACTAGAAAAAGTTTGTCTAAAATCGACCTTCTTCAGTTTCCAAGGAGAGTTTTTCGAACAAAAAAGAGGGGTAGCCATGGGATCCCCTTTATCCCCAATCGTAGCCAACCTCTACATGGAGAAGTTCGAGAAAAATGCCCTTGAAACATATCCCCTTAAACCATCTAGATGGAAAAGGTATGTTTATGATACCAACGTCAAATAGCCTCATGGCAAAGAAGAACTAGACAGATTATTTGAACACCTCAATGGTATTTCAGAAAACATAAAATTCACCATGGAATTAGAAGAAAACAACAACATACCCTTCCTATACGTTCTTATGGCTAGAACACATAATGGTACACTAGGACACAAGGTCTTAAGGAAGAAAAATCACACAGACAGTTACCTTCATGTGGATTCGCACCACCATCCCTCTCAGAAGATGGGGGTTCTCAACACCATGGCGATAAAGGCAGCAAGAATTTCTGACAAAGAACATCTTAAGGAAGAAATAGACCACTTAACTAAGGTCTTTAAGAACATTCGGTATAGATATAGAGACATCAAAAAAACAATGGATAGGAAGGATAATAGGACCCATGTACAGAATGATCAAACCTCCAACATAAAGGCCTTTCTTCCTTACATTCGGGGTGTCACAAACAAGATTGCAAAAGTTTTAAAAAAGAAAGAAATTAAAACCTCCTTCAAACCACAAGTTACCATCAAACAAAGAATGAAGTCCGTAAAAGACCCTATAGACCAACAACAAGGAAAAGGCATCTACAAGGTCTCTTGTTCATGCAAGAAATGTTACATTGGGGAAACCAAACGATCATTTCAGGTAAGGATTAAGGAACATGGAGAAGACATTAGAAATGAATGCATTCGCACCTTGGCCTTAGCAGAAACTCACTTAAGACCAAACATCATGTATGCCTAGAGGATACAAAGATACTAGCAAAAGAGGATCATTACTACATGAGATGCTTAAGAGAAGCTCTTGAAATAATCAAGCACCCCAACAATATGAACAGAGACAGTGGCCTGGAGGTGAGCAGTTTTTGGCACCCATTAATTAACCAACTTAGAGACCCTCATAGATCAAATCAGGTATGACACCTCCCTTCTTCTTTCCTTGCTTATTTAGGTTTTCCTTTGCTTCACTGCACAGACTTAGGGGTCTAACTAACCTGTTTTACCTACTTTATAAAAATTTAATTATAGACACCTACTACTATATATTTCAATAATTAAGTCACATATAACCTAATCCTATGACAATTTATTTTAAAACCCTGGTATCCCTACTATGTTACATCCTAATCACTTACAACACAAACTAACGCCTACTACTTAGTATCATAAACCTATTAAGATTATCTATAGTTATACAAAAACCTTCAATACTAAAAACACATTCTAACAAATACTAAAAACAATCCTTTGGTTCCCTAGATTTTTTCCAACAAACCTAAACCTAACTAAAAGCTTCCTTTCCTTAATCTAGTAATTAGTTCACCAAATTTTTTACATTAAATATAAACATAAATTAAAAGTACTTTAAAATTAAAAACTATCTAACTCTAACCCTAAAACATTTCCTTCCTTGCTTTTTAGGTTTTCCTTGGTGTCAGTTCTTAGACTTAGGAGTCTAACTAAACCTCCTTACCTACTATTTATATCATTACGTTACCTATACCCTTACCTTATGACACTTATATATTAATACTCCTATATATATTCCTACTTTGTTACATCCTAATCAATTTATTCTAATTAACTAAAAACTAAACCTAAAAGCCCACCTTTCTGTAATCTAGTAACTAGTTCACTAAACTTTATACATAAAATTAAAAATTACTAATAAATAATAATATAAAAAACTTTAACCCTAAAACAACCTAACTGCTCCCTTCCTACCTTAACTATAAATACAATTCAATTAAAAGCACTCAGATTTATATTATATATAAAATTATAAAACACTTTTAAAACTCTAACCCTAAAACAACCTTAACTAAAGCTCCCTTCTTACATATAATTCAATTAATTAACTTTAAATTTAATTCAATCAATTAAATGTTTAATTTTTGTTTATAAATATAATTCAAATAATTAAAAACACTAAAAACTTATTTTTTACATATATATAATTAAAAAACTTTACAAACTTAGTAATAATTTATGATATATTATTATATTATTATTTAGTTTAAAAAAATATTAAAAAAAAAATATTTTTTGTTTAAAACTCTGTAGATTAGGTTTTTAGACAGTCGACCTAGGTTAAAATCTTAAAAACTTCATGCACAGTAACTATAAATTGACCGAGATCGGCAAGTTATCAATTGACGATTAGTCCTGATGATGAATCCCGATTCAGATTCGAAATGTCGATGACAAAAATGACACCAACTATGGATTATCCGGCAAACAAATTTGAGTATCCTTTTATTTCTCTTTCCTTTCTCTATATAGTGTGATCTAAAGTATTGTGCATGAGTCTCTTTTCTCAAACACTATGTGTTTCTCTTCTATCTCAGCCACAGTCTCCTTCTTACTATACCTAAACCTTTTCCCACAATGCAATACTCCAATCTCTTCGTCTGAGTTAATGTATTCCTCTCTCAGCATCCTCATTCCACCCATTCCTTACTCATCCTTTTCCACTCTCAGACCATCCTATGGTCACCCCCAATTCCCCTATATGCGCAAAGGAACCTAGCAGTCATATTCCATCTTCATAACATTATTTTTGCACAACAACATATTTATCCAGGTAGATAGTGCGTTCAAAAATCTCTTGCGTGGACCCTTGAAAAAGTCCCTCTCTACAACACTATAAGACTAGGTACAATCTATTTCAAACTCTATAATGTAACCCCTTAGTATACTATTCAACCAAAAATAAACTGCACGAGAAACTTTATTACTTACTGTATTCAGCTATCTAATCTATTCATGGGTCCAGTTTCCTGCAGCCTCAACTCGGTATCTCCCAACATTCTTCACTAGCCTTTCTAACCATTCAGACAAAATTATCAGAAATTCACCAAAGAAGATTTCACGAAGGTCTGTAAACACATATGTTTGAAACCATTGTTCGTCATTGAGTCCTGGGTTCCTATTATGTTCTTTGGAAAATTCTCATTGCTTCCACTCTAGCCATTTTGTGATATCTTCCTTATTTGGCCTCCAAAACATTCCCCTTGATTACAGATCCCGTTCTTGGAAGTAGAACCATTTTTTGGCCCGTAGTGGGAAGACTCGAGTTTAATCATTAACAAACCAACAAAACCCTTAGACACTGGCCCTTTATGTTAAATTTGGCAGCATCGACGGTCATTCTCCAATGAGAGGCCATATGGGCCACTCTGAGGCTAGCCAAGGAGATTTGGAGAATCAAACAGTCTTGTGAGGTATTGAAAAAAGCCAGAGGGAATGTACAACCTCTGTGAGTCAAACCAAAAGTCAGGACGAATGACATGCTATGTAATTCTAATGCAAAATTCAGGGGGAACGTACAACCTTTGTGAGCATAGACAGTCTGGTGCAAAAGTCAAGGGGAACGTACAACCTCTGTGAGTATAGACAAACTAGTGAAAAATTCAGGGGGAACATACAACCTCTGTGATCCTAGTCAAGCCTTGTGAACCATGAGCAAAAGTCAAGGCATTTAGCAAAAGTTTGGTTGAATATAAAATTCCTATGAGCTAGAAACAAATGATATTCCTAATATCGCAAATGATATAAATGTATTGATCTAGCGCGTTGGCACGTGTAACATTATCCACCATGAAGAGAATTTAGAATTGCCTTGTAATGTTGAGTTGTAACTAAAGTCTTAAGTCTAGTTCTATTTTATAACTAAAGTGTAATGTTGAGTTGTAACTAAAGTCCTAAGTCTAGTTCTATTTTAAAACTAAAGTGTAATGTTGAGTTGTAACTGAAGTCTCAAGTCTAGTTCTATTTTCAAACTAAAGTATACTAGTCTCAAGTCTAGTTCTATTTTCGAACTAAAGTGTAATGTTGAGTTGTAACTAAAGTCTCAAGTCTAGTTCTATTTTCGAACTAAAGTGTAATGCTGAGTTGTAACTAAAGTCTCAAGTCTAGTTCTATTTTCGAACTGGAGTATACCAGTCTCAAGTCTAGTTCGAACTAAAGTATGAAGCTAAGTTATGATTAAAGCATGCAAACAAGTTACTATTCCAAGCCTCTCCTCTTCTCCTCTTCAGCCTATATAAGAAGAGGTCAACCCCTCTCTTCAACATAGTTTTTGATATGCAGGTTAAGGGAGAAGAAATAGAGGATCATATCAGTGATAAAGAGGCAGCATACCAAAGAAGCATCAGTGTTGTATATCAGCAATAGAGGCTGCACATCGGAGGCATATATCAGCAGCATATTAGTGTTGTATATCAACAATAGAGGTAGCATATCAGAGGTGTATTTCAGCAAGGTCTCTTAGGTCTTTGTCAGGTCAGAGTCATCTTGGCAAGATATTTAAGAGAATAACATTCATGGTGGATATTTGTAAGTGATCATACATTATTAATGCAATAAAGGAATATCGTTTGTTGGGGTTTTTCTCCCTGTACAGAGTTTCCCTAGGGTATATGTGTTGTTGATGTGCATGCTTACTTATCTACATAGTTATTGTTATTCAGTTATGATTTGGTATTGTTGAAGTGTATTAAGATGGAATCAAAGTGTTGAAGAAAACAAAAGAATTAATCCACATAAGAAATCAAGCTCATAATTTAACACTTTCAGCATCACCTGCAAAGCAAGTGAAGTCTCACCAAGGAATCTAGAGGGGCTGCAGGAACCAAGGTTCTATGGTGATGAGGGGAAGTGGGGCATTAAACATAATCCTATTATGCATTATCCATTCATCTACTATGTGCGCAGTCTCGATTACTTAATCTTTGATATACATTCATTATACCTTGTGTGCAAGATTACTTTGCTCGATATGCATTCATTTACCAGTTACTTCAGTGTGCGACATTATAACATCATATATGAATAACACATTCAAAATACTAAGCTTTCATCATCATTGCACAATATTGGTAACATATTCATAATACTAATCATTCTATGTTATCCCTATCACACACAAAGTATCACATCAAGACACAAGTTTTAGCGTGGTTCACCCAAATCTGTGCTACGTCCACAATGGTTGGTTTCTTATATTAGTTATTTATAATCTTCTTGTAGTTGTGTGTTGCACTTACAAAAATATGCAATAGTAACCATTACTCAAACCTGTCCAGCCGTTCTTCTGCAATGTTAGCCTAACTCCTCAGTCATACCTCAAACACTCTCGCTCCAAAACTCATCACCCGCTTAGTACACTCATCATCCAACTACTCCTTCTACCCAAAAACCCATTACAATTTATAGCTTTACAATAGGACTAATCTCATTACAATGTGGACAAAATGTCCCAAAATCCTTACTTTCCACCTTTTGCGCATTGACTCCTGAACATGGTTCAACTGCTTTGTGTGCATGCTGCTCCTTAGCCAAAATGTCGCGTGATCCATTCTTTCAGGATTCTCAATAATTTTCCATGCATATCCAACATGCTGCAAGAAAGTTCATAGTCACTTGCTCCAATTCAAGAGCATATTCAGTAATGCCAACATTGTCAACGATTTGGCCACATAGAATATCAGTGCTTTGATATTCATCCCTTTGAGAATTGCAAAAAGCACAATCATCCTTCAAAAATATGTTCTAATATCAAGAAATATTCAAGAGTAAAGAACCACTATGGGTGGATGAATTATTGGCGATGGTCATCAATAGTCAAGAAGATATCTCATTCATACTAAAAAATTCACTCTCGAGTATTGACACATATTATAGTGAAAGGATATGCATCTTATCATATTGTCCCTGATAGGGGGGGGAAAAATCAGTGAATGACACTCGGGATTCAAGTTTCTAAGTCACATCAATCGAGTAGTAACAAGCGAGGGTGACAAGAGAGTGTGATTGATTTGTGCTTTTCCTTAAACCACCACTTAGTAGAAGACTTGCATCTTGTGTTAAACAATTGTTTGTGGTTTCCCTTAAACCTCGACTTGGCAGAATACTTTCAACTTCTACTACATAATAGTTTATGGTCATCTTTAAACTAGCATTTGAGAGCACTTCCAATTAGCAGAAGACATCAGCTTCAGATTCTAGATAACTTAGGAAATGTTCTAGGAACCATTGAGCCTAGAGAAGAGTTCCAAAGTTCATGGTCATCCTTAAACCACCAAATTGGTTTGTGGTATTCCTTAAACCACCATCACCATTTTTCTTTTGGTCATCCCAAAACCACCAAATTAATCGAGCACATTCAACCATTGGTAGTTGCACACTTCAACATTTTAGTTTCACACTTCTAGATTTCATCTCTCTTCCTGGACTCATATACACCCCTTCGAATTAAGGTGGGGAATGTTTGAAACCTAATCCGCTTAGGGTTACTATATTTCCCACTTGATAGAACATGAAAGGTCAAGTGATTGTAACGGACATCGAGAGTCCAAGAGATGTATTGGAAGATGAATCCAAATGTCAACATCAATGTATTTGTATATGTATCATATTAATGATAATATGAAATTCATGATTATTCTATTTACATGTTCCAACAACAACAAAATCCTACCTACCCTATGATATTTGGAGAGAAAGGATACTCTCAAGTGTAATAATATTTCCAATGTATCCATGTACATAGCCAACTCATTTGATCACTCCCATTCATGATTGAGAAAGTTGTTTCATTGGTCATGTTATGGACCTAATTAATAACCATCTTTGAATATCCTTCTCCAGCATCACATTTTGAAAAAGAACCAACAAAATACATCATCCACAATCCTATGAATGAAAGGAAATTACTTCTTTCAACTATTACATCAACAAAATTTTCCATTGCGTCCATTTATTTCCTTTCGAAAACAATAATATTCTTCTTGTGTGGTATTTCCAAGAATGGAAATTTTATTTGCAACTTCTTCAGATCATCAATAACATTATAATTCATTTGTTTTTTATCCTTTTACTTCATTGTCTTTTTTTGGAGCAGATGTTACATGTCTAGCACGTGTTTTGGGAACAACTTCTTATATAGAAGACCTTGTTAGTTTTTTTTGGAATTCAGAAAGATTTGAATATTTTTCTTTAGATCTAGTTTGGACAACGTTTTCTTGAAAATGTTGATCTTCATCTCTACATTCATATTCTTTGATCCAATCTCCTTCTAAAAATAATAATGGATCAACATCCATTTCCATGGATTAAAGCACCCTTGTAGCAGTTTCATTAATATATTCTTGAAAAATAAGTCTTTGATTCTCTTCCTCGGGATCAAAATATTATTTAGATTATATCACCGCAATTGGATTTTGAACAATGGGGTCCTTGACTTAGGGGATTTATCATTGATATTTTTATTTCTTTCTAGATAATTTATGAGGCCATGTGTATGGAATGGAGGATTTTGATATTATGCCTTGGACTTTGATCATCATTTCTCTTTAACTAACCTATTTCATTTTGCATTTGGTTAATGATTCTTTTTAACTAGGTGATATGATTGTCTTGATAGGTATTTTGAGTGTCTTCATATATATATTTGTTACATTCAATGGTTGCTATTGAAATATTCCTCTTCCAACCCTTCACTCTTCAAATATTTGTGTAGTATATGGAACTTGAGATGAAAATGATAAATCTATCATCTTCCTTTGAACTTTACCAAGAATGATTCCAGGATTGGCTTCACTTTCTATCATTATATCTTCCATTTCAATCACTCTTTTCATTGCTTTTTCCAAAGTTGTGATTTATGATGATTTTATTGTATATTTAACATTTGAAGGCATTGAATTTATATAACATCCAAATATGACAGGATCATTTGGTAATTTCCCTTTTGGGATTTGGTTCAATGTAAATTAAAATCCCTTATTATTTCCCCCTTTTAAAGATGAATTTGGGTAAAATGAGTAACCAGGGTATGGTATGCAATAGGTTGTGCATACATAGTCATGAATATATATTCCATGTAATCAAAATATATGATTGTGTTTTATGGGAGAGAAAGGTACCAGTCATAGGTTGGACCAACTAATTTTTGGAGAAAGAGTCTCACCATCACGTCATCATGTTAAATCAAATAGATATCACAAATGGAAAGGAATCAATCCAAATGATTTTCGGTATCCATGATCCCATCTCCAGAAAAAATAGGAAGAACACCTTGAAGAAGAGTAGGAATTTTATGTCGCTCTCCATGCAAATTCAAAGGATTAGATTTTACCCTTCTTAGAATTCTTTGTCCTTCATTTCTTTGCTCTTCTCTATCTACCATTGATTCTAAACTTTGATTTTCAAAAATAATTATTTTTCTTATTGTCAAAAAATAATTTGTATAGTTCCAACTTCCAACTCTCAAATATTTATTGTTGTCTTCTTTATATTTGAGCCTTTGCAATTTCTTCTTCATAGACAAGGGCTTGCCACGTTCTTTCAAGATCTTCTTGACTTCTTTTTTTCATTAAATTATGTAGCTAATATAGAAAACTTCTTTAGTATTCAAGTCCAATTTGTATTTGACACTAATTTGGACCTGTTTAGGTCATCCAACTCTTTCTATTCTTTGAAACTAGCCTTTAGTTATCCCTAGTGGACTCGCCAAAAATGTTGATCATTTTTTCTGTCAAGGTAAATGACCAACATTTGAGAGAAAATCTTGTGGGGAACAAGAAAGACTCTCCTAGTTTTTATAGAGGTGGTTCTCCTCTCTTGATATATTGAAGTATTCTTTGTATGGTTTTAGATTAATGAAATGGGTGAATGCTAAAGAGAAAACCCCAAAATATCTTCCAAAAAATATCTCATTTAGAAGATTTATTCATTAAGCACATCATCTTATTCATGTAAATAAAATTAAAGAAACATAACTTTATATGATCACTTCATTATAACTCAAAAATGATTTTGATGGAAAATACATTTAAAATCTCAAGCTTTAGACTCAAAGTCTGAAAAATCACTAATGTAATGCCCAAAAATAGTTCTTTGTGACGGAAACTAATAGTAATATCCCAAATGAAATAAGCTTAAAAATGTCTAAAACAAGAGGGATAAAACAACCTCAATCATATTTCAATGACAATTGCATAAACTTAAAATAAATCGCATCTACCTTTAAAAGCAACGATTTTACTCCTCTGGACCTGAAATGTCATGGGGAATGTATGGAAGAATGAAAGGAAATGTGATATGTGTGTGTGTGTGTGTGTGTGTGTGTGTTCAATATTTATTTATTTATTATTTGATCCTCAAATAGGTTTAAAATAGAGTGCATAAATATACAAGAATGAATATCGTCACATATTTAGAAAATGAACATGACTTAACATTGATGGTATAATTAATACAAACAATATTAAACGTAATATACAATAAGCTATATAAAAATTCATCCCTTCCTAAAAAGAATCGTCCTTAAAGCATGGGTAAAAATGAATGCTTGGATCTAAACTTCTCATTTTCCCAAGTAGCTTCATCTTCTGGTAATTTTTTCCATTTGATAAGATACTCATTAATTCTTCTAGAACGCATGAATTTGGTTCAAAATTCTAAGATACCTTCATAAAATAAAACTAACTTTCCTTCTTCTTGACTAAAAGAGACAATTTTGTTTGTATATGGATGGTAGGACCCAACTTTTTCTTCAAACAATAAACATGAAAAAACGTCATGCAATTTCCCTTTATTTGGAATATCAAGGGCATAAATGACTTGAGTGATTCTCTTTCAAATTTGATAGGGTCCATTAAACTTAGGAGATAGTTTGTGTTTCTTGTAATTTTTAAGAGAACTTTGTTTGTAAGATTGTAGTCAAACAAACACCCAATATCCTATCATAAATTATCGGTTTGTTCTTCTTTTGCCAGCTTGTTTTTTGATTCAATTCCTTTCTTGTTCGAGATGATATTTAAGAGTGTGTAAAATTTCATTTGATGTATCTACATAGTCTTTCATGACAGGAACTTTGGAATTGATAACATATTCCTTAATTGAGGGAGGCAGATAACCATACAGGGCTTCAAACGGGGACATTTTTTAAAGGTATGATACATACTATTTTACCACCATTCTACAAGATGTAACCAATTAATCCATTATGTCTAACGATCATTCACAAAATTCCTTAGGTACCCTTCAAGGAATTTACTAACCACCTCATTCTAGCCATATGTTTGGGGATGGTATAAAGTACTCATAGTTAAGGATTTCCCAACTTGGTGAAATAGTTCCTTCCAAAATTTACTAGTGAACTTGGGATCCATGTCGCTTACGATAACCTTGGGAAATCCATGAAGCTTTAAAATATTTTTAGCATAGTTATCAGCGGCTTGGCTAGCCTTGGATTTTGAATAAATCTCAACAAAGTGGGCATATTTGGTTAGTTGATCTATGATTACAAATATAACATCTTTTCCTTCAGAGGTAAGAAGACTAGTAATAAATTCCATAGATATTTCAAACCATTTTTGGACTGGAACATGAAGTGGTTCAAGAAGACCTGGAGGAGCGATTGTTTCAAACTTTTTTCATTGACAGGTATCGCATTCTACCAAATTTCTAAAAGTCGAACCACATTTCCTTCCAAAATAAAGACCAACGTATATTGTAGTAAGTTTTGAAAAACCCCACATGGCCTACTATCGGAGAATCATGATTTTCTTTCAAAACATGCAGTTTGAACTTGGAAGAGTTGGGTAAAAATATCCTTTGTTTGTACCACAATATTCCATTTTCCCAAGTGAATTTAGGATTTATAGTTGGATTGCTTTCAACTTCCTCTATTAGCTCCCTTGCCTCTAGATTTTTGACATACTTAGTTTGAACTTATGAGATTCATTCGAGAATAATGATGGAAATGGTGCATAGTGTAGAATCACTATCAAGTTTCCTTGATAACATGTCCACAACCAAATTATCCCTTCCTTTTTTATAAAGAATATCAAAGTCAAAGACCTATATTTTGCTCACCCATTTTTGCTAGTCTCGTGAAAGGTTCTGAGTTAAAAAATATTTCAAACTATTGTGGTATGTTTTCACAAGAATATTCATTACCAACAAGTATTGTTTCCATTTAACCAAGGCATGCATAATTTCCAACATTTCTTTGTCATATGTTGATTTTTTTTGCTCCGTTGGTTTGAATTTTTTACTTTCGAATGTGATGGGATGATTATTTTGCATAAGTACAACACCTAATCATGTTCCTGAAGAATCACATTCAAGGATAAATGTTTTGGAGAAATATGGTGCTATCAAAACAAGGGTGGATGTCACAAGAGCTTCAACTTTCTAAAACATGCTTCAGACTCGTCATTCCATATAAACACGTATTTTTTCAATAGTGTTATTAATGGGGCCACAATCTGTGCATAGTTTCGAACAAAGCTTATATAGTACCCGATAAGACCAAGGAATCCTCATAATGATGTCAATGATGTGGGGCTAGGCCACTCAGTAACTACCAAAATTTTATTTGGATCAACCTTTATTCGTTTATATCGAATATGACATGTCCCAAAAATACTATCTCTTTTTGTCCAAAACTGCATTTAGATTGTTTAGTATAGAACTTGTTCTCTTGAAGGAATTTTAATACTATCTCTATGTGCTTGAGGTGAGAGTTCCAATTCTTTCTATAACCAAGGATATCATCAAATAAGAAAATTATAAAATTTTGTATATGTAGACGACATCAATCAAGCATTACTACTTGGAAGGTAGCAGGAGCATTGGATAAACCGAAAGACAAGACTTGAAATTCCTACAACCATTCATGGGTACATAAAGAAGTTTTGGGAATGTCTTCCTCTCGAATTATTATTTGGTAATAACCTGATTTCAAGTGCATCTTGGAGAAACATTTATCACCATGGAGCTCATCCAATAACTCATCCACGATTGGAATTGGAAATTTATCATTTATCGTAATTTTTCTCAATGCTCGATAATCAATACAGAGTCTATATGACACATAGTTTTTCCTAACAAGTATGATTTGATTTGAGTAAGGACCCTTGCTTTGTGTAATAACACCGCAGTCTAATTATTCTTGAACCAAGCATTCAATTTTTGTCTTATGTTGGTGTGACTTCCTATAAGATTTTATTCTAATTGGGGTGGAACTAGGGATCAATTCTATGATGTGGTCTCTAGAATGAGGTGGAGGAAGACCATGAGGAGGTTCTTGAAAAATGGTGCTATATTTTCCAAGAACTTTTTATAATTTCTTGGGATCATCATTTTTTTTTCTCATTAGTAGTTCCCTCTATTGCATAGCATTGTAAGAAATAAGCTTGGGATCCCTTTTTAATCATTTTTCCACTCTATTAGATGAGACTATTTGTGGAGGAGGACAGATAATTCCTTGTAATTTGTGCTTTTCTCCATTTTCATAAAATCTTATAAAGAGCACTCTTGTAAGTTTAATCCAATAATACCAAGCGTGTCTAACCATTGGGCCCCCAAGAAAATATGTACCCTTCCAATTGGCACAAAATACATAGGATATTTTAATTTGTAGTCATTAATGGGTACTTCTACCTTGTGGAATTCCCCATCACATGAAGTAGTCTTATTTCTCAGGATGGAGACTTGAAATTCATAGGTAGGATAAATGAATATGTTTAATTGCCTTGATATCTTTGTATCTATAAAGTTATGTGAACTACCACTATTTATAAGCATTGTTACTTTAGTTTTCTTAACATAGCCATGATAAAATTTAAGAGATTGGGGTTGAGAAATACCCGTCATTGTGACAATAGAGAGTGTCGGAATTGCATTTTGATTTCTTGACTCATGGGAATTTCTTTAGTCTCCATTATTTGTTTCTTATTCAGATGAAGATATGTCCCTTACTTCCTCGTCCTTGTATATGTCACTCTTTTCTATTTCATAATGAAAAAAAAATTTGTCTATGCACTTATGGTCGAGTTTCCAATTGGGTGTGTTTCATTTAAAACATCGGTCTTTATCTTGTCTTGTATCTGGTGGTGGTGTCCTTTTGTGAGGGGGAATGTATTTGTAGCTAGATCCCTTGAGTGAGGGCCATGATGTATGTTGATATGCTTTTAGTTCCTTTTCAACAATTTTGTCTTTCTGATGAGCTTTCTCAATATCCTTAATGTCAAGAAACTCAAGCTTATTTTAATTATTTTCCTTCAACCTTGATAAGGCTATTTGAAGCAGCCAATCTTCTGATTTATTAGGGACGTGAGTTGCTAGCACATGTAGATTAAAAAAAAAATCCTCCACTATATCTGATTTTTGTAATCGAGCGAGTTTAGTAAACCCCCCATTTTCTTCTGTGTTGAGAAAACATAGGAAAACGCTATTTTTTAATACATCTCAGTCTCTTGCTAGAAATTTGATTTTTTCCCTCCACCGTAGGAACCATTCATATGCAAAGTACTTCAAATGTATAGATGCGATGTTAAATTTTTATTCATCATTAGAAATTTGGTAAACCTAAAGTATTTGTCGATTTTATCTACCCATCTTATTACTTCTCTTGCATTCAATCCATAAAATTCTGATTAAAAAAAAAAAAAAAAAATTCTCCTAGGCCATGCCATTGTTATATGTCCCCATGTTGGACGATTAGTCTGATTGGGGATGTATCCAATGTGAATTTGAATTATCATGGATTTTATTCCCATTCACTATTGCTTCGAGCTCAATTCTCATGTCATTGTAATTTCCAATGTACTCTGCTAATTCTTCGTTCGGTTTGTCAATTTTGGCATACAATGAAGTATTTGTTGCAGCAGTTACTTGACTTACAAGGTTCGCAAAAAATTCTTTAAGACCTTCACTTAGTCCCAGCGTAGAGGGAGTGTTGTCATCTGATCCTCTTTCCTTTTTCTCTAGTTCTTCATCCTTTCTCTCTTATTTCCTCATTGTTGTGCACAGGTAAGAAGGTAACACATCGCACCAAGTTTACTTCTAGCAGAAAACAAGTAGCATAACTCACGCACACAAGTTGGTTGTGGACTCTTACACAGTTCGTCGTCATGCACATGTCGCAAGTAAGCTTTGATACCAATTGCAAGGAAACGTGAGATATATAAAAATATATATGTTCAATATTTATTTTTTATTATTTGATTCTCAAATAGGTTTACAATTCTGTGCATAAATACACAAGAATGAATAGTCATGTCTTTAGACAATGGACATGACTTAATATTGATAGTATAATTAATACACACAACATTAAATGTAATATACAATAAGGTATATTACAAAGAATATTGAGAGAGTTGAAAAAGAAGGAATATGGAGGAGAAAGTCAAGAAGAATGATTCACAAATTTTTTGAAAGACCAAAAATCACTTCTAGCAAAAAGACCTCTATAGTAAACTCTCTAACATCCCATTAACAACCTCTTGAATCTACCTCCTTTTCTCTTTTGTAATCTCTTTTTCATCTTCTTGAAATTGTTTTTTGGTTAGGGTTTTCTCGTTTGGTGCAACAATTAATCCCTTTAGTAAATATGAGATTTGGTATGTGTTCCATCATCTAGGACCCACCTTTGATATTTGTAAATTTCTTTAAATAAATGATTTTCAAAAAATAACTTATTTCCAAGCCCCAAAAATAGTCTTAACTATAAATTAATTTTTAGGTATTTATAAATAATATTTCATCCATTGAAACCACTTCCATTGGTTTCTTCATCTCTTTACCTTTAATAATACTTCTATTGAGACTTGCTTGGGATTAACAATCCATAATTAAGAAGGATTGTCATTGTGTCAAATTTATTGTAATTTCTAAAGTTAAAGGTTTGAATGGTTTGAAATTTAAACCTCCATTAAAAAATTATGATTGATATGAAAAGATGAAGAAGAGAGATTGAGATTCATCACTAAGTTATATGTCATCTTAAAAAAAATACTACTTATTTAAGCATTGATATATAAAGACATATACTACTTTTAAACATTGCTATACAAAGAGATAAAAAGAGAGATACCATATTTACACAAATAGAAATATTATAGATATGACATTTAAATCAAAATATTGTTACAATCCAAATACAAATATCTTAATAATAATCAAAATTGTAATTTACATATCCATATCTACATAAGTTGAGAGTTTTGAGTTTGACGGAGTTAAGTGAGGTTATAACCAACCTAGATTCATCTTAAATGGTAAATAATTTACACCTCAAAATATTTGATCCTCTTATTTCTTGTTGCAAAAGTGGTGAGGTGCATTTATAGCCCAGTATGATAGAGATGTTGTCAAGTGGGTAACACTTACATCATCATATGTTGGTTTCAAGGAAAATACTACTTGTAACAAACAATAGTAATAATATTATATGTTAGTCAAAGTTATATACAACTAGAAATAAAAATATATCTTATGTTTATGTCAAGTGGGTAACACTTACATCATTATATGTTGGTTTCAAGGAAAATACTACTTGTAACAAACAATAATAATAATATTATATATTTATCAAATCTATATACAAATGGAAATAAAAATATATCTTATGTTTATCTATCAATATATGAAAGAGATGGATTTAATATAAACACCTAATATAAACATTGTTCTATAGAGTGATAATAAAAGAAGAGATATCAAATTTACGCATAAATAGAAGACTATAGATATGATATTTATATAGAAATATTGTTACTATGCAAATATAAATATTTCAAAAATAACCAAAATTGTAATTTTACACATCCATGTGTAATTTTTGATTTCTAAGTTAGATGGAGTTGAGTCAGGTTACAACCAACTTAGATCCATCTTAAATGGTAAAAAAAAATTACACCTCAAGTGATATGATCCTCTTAGGTACTTGATAGATATGGAGCTAAGAGGGATCTATGCTCGTTCAATATCTTCATTATATAACTTCCTAATGATTCATTTTCTTTAACAATGAATAGTGTTGTTATTGTTATGTATGGGACTAAGGATAGACGTTACTAGAAAGAAAATACCCCCACTATAGGTAACCTCGATAATGACCACAATGGAAATTAGCTTTTTACGAATACTATATAATCCAAAATGGTCGTTTGGTCTTGGAGTAAGAACTAAAATTGTTTCGCATTGGCTAAGAGCTTGTCTTCCTCAGATATAAAGAAACAGGTTGACGGCCCAAGTCCTAGAGGAATCTAGTAAGGGTGAAAGTCTCCCTCTTATGGACACTTAACAAACCAACATGCACAAAAGAATTCTATATTTTATTAATCAATCAGGAACATATTTATACATGAAGATTTCCCTAAACAACATAACAAACTCATGAGCGAATCTCTCAACCACACACAAAAAAATAGAATCTGATAGTTGAAGAAGATTTCCCACAACTAACTAGATCTAACAAATCCAAACCAATCTCCAATGTAGGCATTTCTAATGCCCTTCCTTAATGTTTACATCACTAAGAATAATAACATTAATAATCACATTTTACAAAAAATATTTTCTGAACTTTGATCTTTTTTTGGTATGGTCTTCATTAGCACCTCTTTCCACTTTTGAACTCTCATAGACTATGCTCTTTCTCTCCCATTCATTCGAACTACCACTTCAGCCATTGAAGATACAATTGCTTCTAACCATCGATGATTTATCTATAATGACTAGATTGTAGCCATTTCATTGGCGTACTCCCATTTGTTGAAATACATGGTCTGTCACTATATTCACCAGTTATCTAGGAAAGTGTTATATTCTATATTACTTCCATACATAGTTTGTCATTGTATTCGCCAATTTTATAGGAAAGTAGTATAGATACAAAATGTACGCAGAAATCAATCTTACAAAGTGACATATTTCGCATAGGCTTATAAACACAAGGATCACAACTATAACCAGTAGTCGTTGTTCTTGGGAAACCGCATCCTCCAAGAGCCACAAGCTGTAACAAACTGTAGACATAACCAAGCCAATGACCGTGTTCTTGTGGCAAAGCAGGGCTTTGTTTAAATTATTCCCTTCATAAGGAGAAAAACAACCATCTATGCTGTTATCGATACATGTGTTATTATGATATTGTTTTCATCCACAATACATATATACAGTGTGCTCCTATTGTTGGCAGTTCAAACCCAAATTGACCACAACAACCATAGCAACTCCTCTAATATTGGTGATTCACTTCTTCTATAGCAACGATCCTTCTTCTTTCCTCGGCAATGGCAGATTTGTTCCTTGCACGGGCTCCTCCTTCACATGGCTCTTTGGATTGTCAATGGATATTATCTTTTGTTATGCTTTGTGCCATATCAACAGTGCATATGATCAAGGGATATATTCTTGAACATCTGCAACACAAGGATTCAATGTTTTTCTCCACGCAGATCTTCAGATCTGGTCACAATCTAATTCATGGAATTAGTTGTTACAGCTGGGTGATAACAACTTTTGCTCTTTATATTAAGGTTTCACAACCTTGATATAATAACAGCGAAACCAACTCACACATGTACACGCAGAAATATTCGCACAACAATAATAAACTCACACAGGCACACTAAATACACAAGCACACTGAACACACACTCTAATCTAATCTATTCCTACAACATATTGACACTCATATCTTCCTCATGTTCCTAGACTCTCCCATGAGGAGTTAAGCC
>ML778856.1:136859-163333 GCA_009831015.1 Picea engelmannii | reverse complement strand
GTGACAGAAAGATTTTAATTGATCCTGACTTATATTTCATTTTCATTCTTTTGGCAGGAACTATACAACCTGAATGCACATAGAATTGGGTTAATTAACGTTCCTCCTCTGGGATGTCTACCTGCCACAAAAACATTGCGTAATTATTCTCAGATTACAGGAGAATGTGTGAATGAAGTCAACCAGGCTGTTTCTGGATTCAATGCAGGGCTGAATGCAATAATAGATGAACTGAAGCCTGTGCTTCCCGGGCTTAAGATTGTATCTCTTGATTTTTATGGTCTCGCATTGTACTTAATAGCAAATCCTGGCAAATGGGGTACTCCATCTCGAATTACCTCCCATGTCGATTTTCCTGTGCTTAGATGTTATGTGTATTAGTACAATTAACTCAACCTCACTAATGTTAGTGTGCATGGCAGGGATTGAAGTCACTGATAAGGCTTGCTGTGTGACTGGCGATATAGAACTTGTCTTAATTTGCAACAGGTTAACGCCATTCACATGCCCTGATCCAGATAAATATATTTTCTTCGACCAGGCGCATTTCACTCAAAGGACGTATGACATCATTTCTCATACCCTTTTAAGTCGTGAAATTTTACAACTTCTGTGAACTTCCCATAATTCTAATTCCAATTAGAAGTATTTTGCTGAGAAATTTAGGAAAATTCATATTTCAACAACAATAGTTGATATTATATATTCTCTAGGGTTTTGGGGATATTGAATTTATTTGCATATTTAAATATGTTATTTAAACCATGTAAAATTAGGATTTTGTCCAAAATTATAATTATAGATAAATCAAATTAATTTTAATTGGTATTTCAACTGTTGTTTCAATTTTAATTTTAATTGGTATTTTAACCATTGTTGATTTAAATTTTTTCTATATCTTATATGATTATGATTATTCATCTTGATTATTTATATGAAAGTTTGTTTATAGTGTTCACATGTGTGATAAAACTATTTAGTTTGATTCTTTATAAATAGTGCTAATAATTATTTAGGTGGAATAATACGAATAAATTATATTAAAATATGAAAATAAAATACAATTAAAATAAATATTAATCATTTTTGTTAATTTCTTAAAACAATATTATAACACTATCTTGGAAAAGATATCCCAATGTTTAGTTGTGAGCTATTGTCACTTATGTTAATACCTAGCTCTAAGGATGTTTCTTAAGCTAGTAATAGCGAGAATATAATCTCTACATACCGGAACAGTACCTCACTTATTTTCCAAAATGCTTGTCCTCCAAGCTCTAATTACTATCATAATAATATCTTTATCATCTTTTTTTTTTAAATTTAAAAGAAAAATATTATTTAGTATACATAGTAAGACCGATATAATTAAGAAACTTAATCCACAAATCAAGAAGTGCCTTTTTTAAAGCACTTTCTCATCAATGTAACCAAAAAGATAAAAAGATCTTTCTAGTATCTTTAATGATGCAATAATATTTTCCTCCTCAATTTCAACACATGAAGTGCATATGCATATACTATGTAAATCGTCTCTTGGTATGTAAATCATCATAGGAAGCTAACTTAAGGTTCACACAACATTGATATGCAGTAATAGTTATCACTTAGATTCAATATTAGACTTATAATCTCTATTATGTGTTGCTAATGGGGTTGTATTTTCAAATTAACTAATATTAACACAATCATATTATTAAAGGTGGTTGATATACGTCGATCGACATCATTAATTTAAAAAGCTGGAGAATGACATCGATCAATGTATATCAATCATCTTTAATAATATCGTTATGCTAGTTTACGGTCAAAGTGTGTGGAGAGGATTAGTAGATTTGTGAATTAAAATATCGATATAATTTAATATTGAAGTATCTATAATATGGTTGACCATGACTATTGTTGACCAAGTATGGTTGTTACTATGGTTGAAAATGGTCAATCATGTTTGAATATGGATGATTTTGGTTGACTTATGTTGACTATGATTCACTTTGGATGACCATGTTTGGCCATGGTTACCCATGGTTGACTATAGTTAGCCATGTTGATTATGTTTAACCATATTTGATTATGGTAATGTCACACTACAATGTTCATCTTAGTTGACTTATGTAGAATTGTTATGTTCCTCAATGGTTGCGTCCCATTTTGACATCCATCAAGGATTTTATGACACTGCAATGTGCCTAAAGAATTATGTTGGATTATGTCATACCCCAATAGTTGTGTCGCATTGTGATGTTCATCATCATTGCCTTATGTCAAATTACTACATTCCTTATGTTCAATATGATTCATTTTGGTTGATCATGCTCGGCCATGGTTTTCCATGGTTGACTATGGTTGAGCATGTTGATTATTGTAATGTCGCATTGTGTCATTCATCTTAGTTGACTTATGTCAAATTGTTGTGTTCCTCAATGATTATGTCGCATGTTGACATCCATGAAGGATTTTATCACATTGTGACATTCCTTAAGGGTGGAGTTGGATTGTGACTTTCCCCAATGGTTGTCTAGCATTGTGACCTTCAACTTCATTACCTTATGTCAAATTACTACATTTCTCAATGGTTATGTTGCATTGCGACACTTATTAAGGATTTTGTTTCCTTGCAACATTCCTTATGGATTATGTTACAATATGTTATTCTTCAAAGGTTATGATGCATTATTATATTCATCTTAGTCAACTTATATGGAATTGCTACATTCCTTAATGGTTTTGTCATGTTGCAACATTTATCGAAGATAATGTCAAATTTCTGATGTTCCTTAATGGATATGCCACATTGTGACATTCATGTAGGTGGAATTATGTTAATTTGCAGTGTTCTTGAAGGGTTATCTCCCATTGCAATGTTCATGAAAGGATATATTGGATTGTGACATTCCTCAATGGTTATGTAGCATAGTGGCATTCACTCTTGGTTGACTTATGTCAAATTTCCATGTTCCTCAATGGTTATGCTGCAATGAAAAACCCCGTGGTACCTTGCACCCCCTGGCCCCCCACACAATACCTATAATATATTGAATTTATTTTTCATAATTATAAAACCCCCTTTATGAATGAATATGATAAGATATTGGCCAACAAGATGAAGCCTCTATGCAATCCAAAAAACATTGTATCTTTAAGCATCTTTATACTATGAGTGGTTTTGACATTATGATGTTTTTAGTAACCTCAATGAGTCTTTTCATCTTAACAATGGTCAAGGAAGTATAACAAGGGACATGGGATTTTAACAAAGCGTCTTGGGGTCAAGCATAGTGAAAGATACATTGAAATGCAACATAGACCTTTCTATGGGATCTTTAGCCTCTAAATGGAATATGGTTTCCATTAATTGGTTTTGGGTATTAATGATGGGTTTAGGAGTGTAGACTATGGTCAAAAAGAAAAACAAGGGCCTTATATAAGAAATGAACCTTGTAAGCCTCAAGTGTTGTGAACAAGATACCCAATCAATAAGTATGCCCTCTCTATGGGGTATTTGACTTCCAAGTGGTATTCTAGGTGTCATTGGGTGTTTTTATGCAAAGGGAATGGGCCTCGGGGCCTTGACTGTGCTTGAGAAAGAAAAATAGGTCCTTTGCCCCTAAAAACATGTTTTAACATGTACAATATTTTCCTTTGAAACATGTAAAGGTGAGGAAAGTTTTGCATAGTTATGATTTTATGTAATAAAAATGTATATGTGTTATTAGTACGTCCACGTTCCTCTAAATTCAAAAGAATGGGTGGGATTGCCTCTTTTCCTCTATGTGTTGTGTGAGTTGGCTTCTTTGCTTTTAGCTTCAAATTGAAAAAACTAGTGGTTCAGGTTGCATAAACAAAAACACATTCAATTTCCACCTCCATATTTTTACCTCTATTTTCAACCATGTTTTCAAGTGTGGTCTACATATTCATTATTGATGAAATTGGAAACACTTATAGAGATTTATATGCAGACTCTCTCTCTCTATGTGTGTGTGTGTGTGTGTTCTACTTCTTATTTATTTGTATTTGTGTGTGTTTTATTGCTAGGTAACTTTTTATTCCTCTCCCATATAGAAAACAAATTATATGATCCAAAAGTATAAATAGAGACTGCACTAAAAAGGGGAAAAATGATCGATTATGTTAAGACCCACAAAGCCAATCTTAATGGTTGACCTCATAATTTACATACTTTACTGAGTTTATTAATTTTAAAAATATATATATAATCAACATTAAATCATTTGCAAAAATATTGTCACAAAAGAGTCAACTATTATCTATAGCTATACAAAAAAAAACTAAGAAATTCTATCAATGAAACATATGCATTATATTTTAGAGAAAAAATAACATACCATTGTTAGAGGAATGGGAATTTCTCCAAGTTATACAAATATTCCATTAATAAATATTATATGTTTCAAAAGATAATGTGATTTCATTTTATCTTTTTACACCATATCCTAACAAGTTATGCACACCTCTAGTAATTCCTGGTAGTTGCCACTTACTAATTACATAATATTATCTGTTATACTTTATAATGAATATTACTCTATAATTTCGATTGCAAATTTTGTCAAAAGTATAATGAGTGTTACTTTATAATTTCAATTGCAGATTTTGTCTATCCAATTAATATAAAACTTTGTCAAAAATATAATAAGTGTTACTTTATAATTTTATAAATTCGATTGCAGATTTTGTCTATCCAACTAATAACAAATTCAACATTTGAATTTGGTCCATGTCCATTGGATTTGGATAGATTAAAATTTGCAATAAGTTCGAGAACACGATAGCATCTTCATTTTGATAGTAAGTAGCCTACTTCAAAGAATATATATGAGAAGGTTTATATAGGTGGTGGGAGAGGAACAAGCAGTTATTATTAGCCATCTTTAATTATTCGATTAATTTGATTGGATTGTAGATTTGAATCATAAATATTCAATAACAAAGTCAAAGTCAACTATACTTTGTCAAAGTCAAATTCAACCATGTTTATTGACTAAAATCAATCGGTACGCTTTGTAAATTGAGATCCATAGGAATGCCAACCAGCCATCCACTATTGACAAAAGTCAACCATCAACACTGACTCTATCTTTGAACCTTCAATAACTTGAATTTACAATCCGATTACTTATTTTGAATTAGGAAATATATTTCATCGCCGTTGGTTCAAACTATCGATTCGCATTTCGTTCTTCTCAATTAATTGTTTCGAAGCACACGGATTTTTCATACTTTTTACATTTCGTTCTTAAAGTACACAGAATTTTCATACTTTTTACATTTCGTTCTGGTTAATGAGCGATTTCAAAGTATACCAATTTTTACATTAGGTAAAGAAACAATTGATGCATTAATTAACTCCTAACTCCAAATTATGTTATATGTGATATTTTTCATCATATTATTAAAATTGTGGTTTGTTAATTATAATGTAGAGAATATTTTCTATTTGAATTGTTTGAATCTATTATTTAAGAGGGAGGTTGTTAGTAAGTTGGTTGTGAGAGATTCTTTCTAACTAAATCTCCGAGTTTAATGTGTATCGAAATATTCTCTCAAATTCTTCTTTTATATTGGAAATAAGTTAAGTTAGATCTAATAAGAGCATGTGAACTCTATATAATAGACTCACAATCTATTATAAAAAATTCAATTATTCAATAGAATTTTGTTTGTGTAGAATTTTGTTTGTGTGTGTGTGAATGTCTCATCTCTCATATTTTATCTACAATAAGCTTCTATTCCAATTCTTGAATAAGATCGATTTGCTTGAAGAGATTTTCATTGCTCCTGACTTATATTTTACTTCCATTCATTTAATAGAAACTATATAATATAAATACACATAGAATTAGATTAATTGATGTTCCTCCTTGGGGATGTCTATCTGTTTAGATTTTCATTGCTCCTAACTTATATTTTACTTCCATTCATTTAATAAAAACTATATAATATAAATACACATAGAATTAGATTAATTGATGTTCTTCCTTGGGGATGTCTATCTGCCAAAAAAAAATAAAAAAATAAAAAATTGTGTAATTATTCAAATTAAAGAAGAAAGCAAGAGGGAAGTATTGTGCCATTATTCAAATTAAAGAAGAAAGCATGAGGAAAGTCAATGAGGAAAGTCAACCAGGTAGTGATGAATGCAATAATAGATGAATTGAAGTCTCTTCTCACTCTGTACTTCCCAGGTTGAGGATTGTATCTCTTTATTATTATGGTTTTATATTGGACTTAATAAACTTCCCAGGTTGAGGATTGTATCTCTTTATTATTATGGTTTTATATTGGACTTAATAAACTTTCCAGGTTGAAGATTGTATCTCTTTATTATTATGGTTTTATATTGGACTTAATAACAAACCTAGCAAAGTAATAACAAACCTAGCAAATGTGGTAGCATGGATGTAATTAACTCAACCTCATTCGTGTAAGTTTGGATGGCAAGGATTGAAGTCACTATTAAAGCTTGTTTGCAAGGTAGGGATTGAAGTCACTACTATGGCTTGTACATAGTAAGTATGTTATTCTAATAATAAAATTTGCTTAAGTGGTCCACTTTTTGATAAAAATTTCTTATGTTGCTTTGTGATTGTTGATGCATATTCAAATATACAATCCCTGGTACTTCTTTGCCCTGGAGTTGATGCATATTTAAATCAGCTTATTGGCACAACCCCACTTCTCACATTTTAGCGGTAATGTATCAAGAGTATCATTTTTTAGGGTTTCAACGTAGAGTAACAATGTTTTTAGGATAGATATGGTTTGCAATAAGATTTTTTTTTCCATGTTATAAAATTTGGTAAAATTTTTTGAGTATTTCTCTTCATTTCAAGAATACTATTTAAAATCAACTTTAGATTCTTCAAAGCACAAGACCAATCAACAACAAAACTTACAACCAACTTTATATATAAAAAATATTATTTATAACATTAAAATAAAATATTATAAACTTTATAAATAAAAAAAATTATCACTTCAATTTTCTCAACATGATTTCTCAAGAATGCATTATACTTAAAGAGTACCATGCATATCAAAAGGTTGATGTAACATAAACATACAACATGTTAAATTCTCTCTTACACACCCACGCACGGCCACTATAAGATTTCACCACCTCCCCCGCTTCGGTGGCGGCTTCTACTCCAGCGACCCGCTATATTATCGTCATGTCACAATGGGAATTTAAGAAATATAGAAGAATCATTTTATACATCCTAGAGTATATCACCAAGAGAGTTTTTATTATTATATTTGGAGGAGAGGTTATCATAACCATACCTATATTTTGGGCTTATTAGATGATATATTTGTTAAAACTTAGATATATAATATAATATTGTGTTTAAATAAAGTATTATCAACTGTTTTTCATTATTATTATGTAAAAAATAAGATTGTTTTAAGGAAAAATGTCAAAGTAAATAGATGTAAGTGGACATTTCAGAGAGCATTTATAGTACAAGATTATACTAGTAATCTCCTGCTTTATACAAAGGTGTGACTATAGATTTCAAAAAGAGGTTTGATTTTTTTTAATAGAAACAATTATTTACCAAAAAACAAAGAGCTTCTTTCATTTTAGTTGTGTATGATTACATATAGTCCTCAAAATAATAGAGAGACATTGTATTTTTTTTTTTTACATGAGATTAAAAATATTAAAACTAGGGTTTGTGTGTATAGTCTAAGATGTGTATTTGGAAGCTTTATGTGATGTTCTAGGTTTTTCTTTCCAAGTCTATTTTTTAATAATTGGTTAGCTTTTATATTTTTGCTTCTATAGACATGTTCAAAAGTGATATGAGAGAAGGTTGCTATGTTGTTATTGATATCTTGAAATAAATGTTGCAAGGTGAAGTTGTGTAATGTAAAAACTCCTTTCATCCATTGTATGATAAGCAGTGAATCCCCATAGACATTTCTTGCTCCTATAGACATGTTCAAAATGTGAGAGAAGGTTGTTATGTTGTTCTTGATATCTTTAAATAAAGGTTGCAAGGTGAATTTTTGTAATGTAAAAACTCCTTTCATCCATTGTATGATGAGTAGTGAATCCCCATAGACTTGTAGTTGGAAAATTCATTTTCCCTGAGCCAAACATAGAAGAATCTTGAGTGTCAAAAATTCATAAAAATGATTTGCTTATTTTCCTACACCAGTGGAAAAGGAGATATTGTGATATTCTAAGAGATGTAAAATACCTCTATCTCCTCATGTAGCAGGGTTGAGAGGCCCCGTTGAAATGTGCCCAAGGAATTTCCTTGTTTACAACTTTTGGGGTAATATGTTTAAGGGTGTGAGTATTTGTTTGATGAGGGAAGGAAACAAGTATATTTAGACTTTGTGTGGCACATTATAGTGGAATAATTTATTTATCCTTAAACAACTTGGAGTTTCTTTCTAACCATATTCCCCAAGAAATAGTAAGAGGGGGAGCATTTAGGGAGAGCATTTAACCTTGATGTTTCATTGTTTGAGCACCATATTTTAAGAGCCTCTTCGATTGTCAAACCATTCCAAGTGTTTTTAATCCCTGTGATTTTGTATGATTCCATCCATACTTCTTTGGTGTAACTACAAGAAAATATGGGGGGGTTTCCTCTGAAGATAATTTACACATATAACATCTTCTAGGCCCTTAAAAACTTATTTTATAAAGAATATTCCATGTAAGATATTAGTTATTTAGGAGGACCCACAAGAATAATTTTTCTTTTGTTGGATATCTAAACTTCTAACAAAATTTCCACCACCAAACCTATGGCACCACATTGTCCCACTAGGCTAGTGTAGACCAAACAAGTTTATCATCTTCCTCTATTAATTTAAAAAATAATATTTGAAGGTTTTGAGTGTCATTTTTCCAAGTGTCTACATATTCCTCTCTAAGGTCAATCTCCCTCCAAGTTAACCTTTTTTGCTTCCCTATATCTTTTTTTCTTCAAGCTATTTTCTTTACAGATTTCCATCCCTTGCTTTTTATTTCATGGATCATATGGTTGGAAGTATATAGGCTTCCTTACATCCTATCCAGGGATTTACGACTATAAGCACTTTTTCTCCCTTACCAAACTTCCAAACCAACCAGTCACTGATTAGGTGGAAGGCTAAGAGGATATCTTTCCAAATGACTAAGGCATTTTGAAAAAAAAAAAGGATTTTGAATCCAATCCTCTATTGAGTATGGGTGGATGTATTTGTCTTTAGTGACTTGATCCCAGGGCCCCATGCCTTAGATAATCTCTTCAAACATTCTTGGCATCTAAGGCCTTTGAGAAAAAAAGGATGTTCTTTATCTCCCAACCACCTAGGGATTTTGGGACAACAAGCCTTTTCTAAAAGACTAAAACAATTTTTTTCATTCCTTCTTCTCCTAACCAAATAAACCTGAAGAAAAATTGTCTTATTTTGTCTAGGATTCCTTTGGGGATCTAGGATAAAGACATCTAATAAATGGAAATTGCTTCAAGGACATATTTGACCAAAACAAGTCTACCTCCCTAGATAACAAACAATAGTACAAGATGTTAAGTGTTTTCTAATTTTTTTCTAGGAGCCATTGCTAGTCCTATTTCTTATATTGATTAGATTTCAAATGAAATTATGATTATTTGATAACAGTGTCCAAATCCCATACTTGATAGGGGAAGAAGTGGAAAATTTGGTTCTTTTATGTCTCTGATAAACCCTGGAACAGATTCATCGAGGATTTCATTATATTTATTTGCATTCTCGTGGCCTCACAAAAGAAATCCATGATCTCCAGAAGTTTTTCAACCATATTTCTTGACCCTTCACAAAATTTTAGTATATCACCAAAAAAAAAGATGAGTGATATTGCAAGTTGAGCCCAATTTTATACCTTTCAAGCTTCCAATCATAGAGGCTACTTTTATAGATTTTCTAAGACCATCTACTACATGAGGAAGAGAAGCGGTGTTAGAGGGAATCCTTGTATGATCCCCCTTTTAGATTTGAAAAATTGTGTTGCAACTCCATTAAGAAGAATTGCAAAGGAGCACGGGCTAATGCAACTTAAAACCCAAGTGAAAAAATTGTGGTCGAATCCCAAATGGATGAGAATGAGCCTAATATATAGTTGCTCACCCAATCAAAATATTTTGAGAGATCAACCTTTAAATTTAAAGATTTATGATTCCTAGCCTTGGTTGTATGAATCCCTTCTTGCACCACTCCCATAGCCTCATGAAATTATCTTCCTTCCAAGAATCCAAATTGTTCTAGGGAAATCTATCTTGAGATAATTCCCTTTAGTCTACAAGAAATGATTTTGGAAATTATTGTGTAGATGAATTTACATAATGAAATAAGTTTGAGGCTCTTGAATTTTGTGGGATTGTCGGTATTTGGAATTAAGGCAATAAAGGTTGAGCTGAAAGTTGTCAATGTTTGACCTATGGAGTGTAAGAATTCAATAACTTTCAAATTTTCTTCTTCAATGAATTCGTAACAACCTATAAAGAATTTTATTGGGAGATCGTCAAGTCTAGGGATTTTATCTTTCTAGAAACCTTGAAAAGTATGAAGTATTTATTCCTTAATGAAAACAACCATTAAACTCTAATTATCCTTATGACTGACAAAGCTAGGAAATTAACTTGGGATTTTGATAATTGTTGCAATGGTGGCTATAGATTCCTTTTTAAAAGTGAATTGAAGTAATTCACCCCTTCAACTGCCATTTTAGAAAAGTTTGTGACCTTAGTACCATCATATTTTTCAACACCCTAGACAATATTAATATTTTTACGACAGTTTGCAAATATGTGAAAGAATTTTGTGTTTTATCACCTACTAGAAACCAAAGAGCCTGACTTTTTATTCTCCATTATTTTTCCTTGTCTATAAGTATTTTCCTATTCTTATCCTCCATAAGCTTGATTTATTTATTTTTTGTCCTTTAGTTAGAAATCCATGACCCTCTCTGTTATAACAGAAGTTCAATTATTCTTCAATTTCTGCAAGTAACCGGTCATCCTTCTTCCACTTCTCCCTTGACCACTTTATGGCTACTTGAATTTCTCTTTTTAGGTTTTATTGTAAGTAGATAGGGGCTAATTTTAGAGAGGATCCATCAAAGGTTTCTCAAATGTCCTTTCTTTTTTTCCAAAATTCCTCATGTCTAAGCTATTTTAGATTTAATTTGAAGGGTTTGGGAGGCTTCACTTGGATAGGAACTAGTTCTACTAGAACCAAAATATGATATGAGTCTCCTCTTATGGAGACCCATTGTCATAATTGAATATATTCTTCAAGGGAGGCCTTTGAAATCATAAATTGGTTGATCCTTTTAGCCACACAACCTCACTCATCCTCATGTTTCTCCAAGTTGGAGAGAGATTAGTAGGCATGATATCTAGAATAATTCTACTAAAGGATCCACTTGGGCTGCTAGCCCCCAGATATTTGAGGCTCCCAAAGAAAATTAAGGTCACCACCTAGAACCACTAACCCATTATGGATCCAAAAAATTTTAAGGATTTATTCCTAGTAATATTGTCATACTGAGTAGGGACCATAAATATTAAGGAAGGTGATTCCTTAACCTGTACCTAACTAATCAAGCAACCAAGACAGAGGGTCGTAGACTTGCCTTAGCTTGTTATAGGATCCTTTGAGGTTGCTAAGGAATCCTCCCTTGTGTTGGATATCTATCATTCACTAAAACAAGGGAAGTACTTTCTTAGGTGACAGTGGAAAATACTTCCATATGTTACAGTAGTCAAGCACTTTGTGAAGGCTTTGTAAAAGTGCTAGATTTTGTGATAACATTTTGGCATCATTGTCGAGGAGAATTGAATCATTCTTCTTGAAATAATAAGTCTATGCTTCAACACTCTTTTGGTGATCTTACATCAGATCCTTTCTTAGATAGTTTACTTAGTGACTTCATTGAGGGAAGAAGCCCTCTAGCTTACACACGTTTTGATGAGCCTTGTCTACCAATTTCATCTAGCGACTCCACTGATATGTTTTGAGGTGTCATTCTATTCTCAACTTTTGTATAAGATTCCATATTCTCATGTAATGGAATTATGAAACAATGGGAACTTCACCAAATTTTTCCATCTCTTGATATTAAAGACATGTTGGGGTACCCAAATCAACTTCCACCTAATTGTGAGAATTGGCTTCCTCAATTCGAATGGGGGCTTTACTCTATTATCATGCATGTTGTGCCATTTATGCAATATGTCTCATGGCTAAAAGAAAGACGTGAATATGTTATAATAATATTGTGTTTATTATCATTGGGTCAAAAACAAAAGAGATGGATCAAGAACAAGTGTGATCTGAAAAGTGTACCTTCCCTCGGAATGTTTTTTGAAATATTCATCAAACGATGGGATTATCACTTGATGTTCGTAGACATCGATGCAATTGTGATATAACTTTGCAAGAACATAATATTATTGTTGGCCCTTGACCAAGTTTTGGGAGTTTCTTGGTCAAGTTTGAACTATTTTGGGACTTCGACAGCTTGTCGAAGACAGAGCGCAAGATGAACCAGAGATCGTGGGATCTCGGCCCCTTTTTAGGTCCTTTTTGGGATTTGGGAATATGTAACAGGAATGGGATGTCATCCCATGGGTTTACCCATCTTTAGGCCTATTTTGTATGTATAAATAGAAGTTTAGGCAATGTAAGAAGTAGTTTAATAGTGTGCAAGTGTTGTGCAAGTTGGCTAAGTGCTAAGACTGGGATCTGTGTGATCAAGAAGCGTAAGGCTTCATGCATACTGTGTGAGACTTGCAGAGCCAAGTGCAAGTCATTGTAAGAGACTGCGGAGGGATTTGTGCTGTAACGCAAGGAAAAAGGATCTAGAAAGTTGCACAGATCTTTTGTCCTATGTGAAGTAAGGTTTTGAGGCTTTGTGCTTGTAACCGATTGACTAAAGAAAATAAAGAAGAAGAGTTGGTGGACATAGCCCCAGGGTGGGGGTAAACCACGTAAATATTGTGTTATTCTGCTCTATGCGATGTTTTGATATGTTTATGTGTTATGTGCTAAGTGCTTTGATATAGATAGATAGATATGTTCATTCTTTGTGCTTATGATGAATCTAGATGCTAGATCTGACATCTGTGAACTTGTTTAGTGCTTGAATTTGCTAGATCTGATCTAATTCCTTTGCTAAGTGCTTATATACATTAGATCAGGGTGAATGTTGCGATGCTCTGTTTTCTCTACGGAGTAGATATTGGTTAGATAATGATGAACTAACGGTGCTAAGTGCTCTATTAAGTGTTATAATCACATATTTGTGTCCCAACTAAGGTTGCAGACACTTGAGTCCTACAACCACCCCTGCCTCTACCTCGGGTGAGACTTCATTTGCTTCGCAGGTGTTGCCAAAAGGGTCGGTATTTAGGTTTTTTTTGGTGCATTGTTGTAGCGTTGAACCCTGGGTCTGCCCCTGTGCCAACAAATGGTTCCGTTGTCGGGACCTGAAGCTGTGATTGCTGGGAACTAAGGAAGATGAAGTTTTGTGCAAAGATCCATCTTGGAACTGTGAAATCTCTATGCGTAGATATGTTTCCCTAGTGCACAACATTCTACTTGACCTGAGGAGCTTTGTGCTAAGAAAAGAGGTCAAATCTGAAGAAAAGAGGTAAGATCTGAAAGCTTTGTGCTCTGTAAAAGTAAGATAAGTGGAAATTTTTGTTTCTAAAGTATGGATCTAGGTATATTTGATAGATTATGTCCTAGCCTAAAACCTAGGGTACTAATGGATGAAAGAAGGTTTGTTATAAATAGATCTGAAAAGAATAGTGAAATATATGGTATACCTATGCATAGAAAGAATGTTTGGACTAACAAATGGACTAAGAAAATATGGGGGGTTTTCCTCTGAATCTAATTTACACATATAACATCTTCTAGGCCCTTAAAAACTTATTTTATAAAGAATATTCCATGTAAGATATTAGTTATTTAGGAGGACCCACAAGAATAATTTTTCTTATGTTGGATATCTAAACTTCCAAAAAAAAATCCACCACCAAACCTATGGCACCACATTGTCCCACTAGGCTAGTGCTTTACGTCTTATCTTCAAGTCATAGTTTCCACTAGGATTCAAAGACCAAACAAGTTTATCATCTTCCTCTATTAATTTAAAAAATAATATTTGAAGGTTCTGAGTGTCATTTTTCCAAGTGTTTACATATTCCTCTCTAAGGTCAATCTCCCTCCAAGTTAACCTTTTTTGCTTCCCTATGTCTTTTTTTCTTCAAGCTATTTTCTTTAGAGTTTTCCATCCCTTGCTTTTTATTTCATGGATCATATGGTTGGAAGTATATAGGCTTCCTTATATCCTATCCAAGGATATATGACTATAAGCACTTTTTCTCCCTTACCAAACTTCCAAACCAACCAGTTACTGATTAGGTGGAAGGCTAAGAGGATATCTTTCCAAATGACTAAGGCATTTTGAAAAAAAAATAGGCCTTCAAATCCAATCCTCTATTGAGTATGGGTGGATGTATTTGTCTTTAGTGACTTGATCCCAGAGCCCCATGCCTTAGATAATCTCTTCAAACATTATTGGCATCTAAGGCCTTTGAGAACAAAAGGATGTTCTTTATCTCCCAACCACCAAGGGATTTTGGGACAACAAGCCTTTTCCAAAAGATTAAAACATTTTTTTTCATTCCTTCTTCTCTTAACCAAATAAACCTGAAGAAGAGTTGTCTTATTTTGTCTAGGATTCTTTTGGGGATCTAGGATAAATATGTCTAATAAATGGAAATTGCTTCAAGGACATATTTGACCAAAACAAGTCTACCTCCCTAGATAACCAACAAGTGTACAAGATGTTAAGTGTTTTATAATTTTTTTCTAGGAGCCATTGCTAGTCCTATTTCTTATATTGATTAGATTTCAAATGAAATCCTAATTATTTGATAACAGTGTCCAAATCCCATACGTAATAGGGGAAGAAGTGGAAAATTTGGTTCTTTTATGTCTCTGATAGACCCTGGAACAGATTCATCGAGGATTTCATTATATTTATTTTCATTCTCATGGCCTCGCAAAAGAAATCCATGATCTCCAGAAGTTTTTCAACCATATTTCTTGACCCTTCACAAAATTTTAGTATATTATCAAAAAAAATGATGAGTGATATTGCAAGTTGAGCCCAATTTTATACCTTTCAAGCTTCCAATCATAGAGGCTACTTTTATAGATTTTCTAAGACCATCTACTACATGAGGAAGAGAAGCAGTGTTAGAGGGAATCCTTGTATGGTCCCCCTTTTAGATTTGAAAATTTGTGTTGCAACTCCATTAAGAAGAATTGCAAAGGAGCACGGGCTAATGCAACTTAAAACCCAAGTGAAAAAATTGTGGTCGAATCCCAAATGGATGAGAATGAGCCTAATATATAGTTGCTCACCCAATCAAAATATTTTGAGAGATCAACCTTTAAATTTAAAGATTTATGATTCCTAGACTTGATTGTATGAATCCCTTCTTGCACCACTCCCATAGCCTCATGAAATTATCTTCCTTCCAAGAATCCAAATTGCTCTAGGGAAATCTATCTTGAGATAATTCCTTTTAGTCTACAAGAAATGATTTTGGAAATTATTGTGTAGATGAATTTACATAATGAAATAAGTTTGAGGCTCTTGAATTTTGTGGGATTGTCAGTATTTGGAATTAAGGCAATAAAAGTTGAGCTGAAAGTTGTCAATGTTTGACCTATGGAGTGTAAGAATTCAATAACTTTCAAATTTTCTTCTTCAATGATTTCATAACAACCTATAAAGAATTTTATTGGGAGACCGTCAAGTCTAGGGATTTTATCTTTCTAGAAACCTTGAAAAGTATGAAGTATTTATTCCTTAATGACAACAACCATTAAACTCTAATTATCCTTCTAACTGACAAAGCTAGGAAATTAACTTGTGATTTTGATGATTGTTGCAATGGTGGCTATAGATTTCTTTTTTAAAAGTGAATTGAAGTAATTCACCCCTTCAACTACCATTTTAGGAAAGTTTGTGACCTTAGTACCATCATATTTTTCAACACCCTAGACAATATTAATATTTTTATGACAATTTTCAAATATGTGAAAGAATTTTGTGTTTTATCACCTACTAGAAACCAGAGAACCTGACTTTTTATTCTCCATTATTTTTCCTTGTCTATAAGTATTTTCCTATTCTTATCCTCCAGAAGCTTGATTTTTATTTTTTTTGTCCTTCAGTTAGAAATCCATGATCCTCTATGTTATAACAGAAGTCCAATTGTTCTTCAATTTCTGCAAGTAACCGGTCATCCTTCTTCCACTTCTCCCTTGACCACTTTATGGCTACTTGATTTTCTCTTTTTAGGTTTTATTGTAACTGGATAGGGGCTAATTTTAGAGAGGATCCATCAAAGGTTTCTCAAATGTCCTTTCTTTTTTTCCAAAATTCCTCATGTCTAAGCTATTTTAGATTCAATTTGAAGGGTTTGGGAGGCTTCACTTGGATAGGAACTAGTTCTACTAGAACCAAAATATGATCTAAGTCTCCTCGTATGGAGACCCATTGTCATAATTGAATATCTTCTTCAAGGGAGGCCTTTGAAAACATAAATTGGTTTATCCTTTTAGCCACACAACCTCACTCATCCTAACATTTCTCCAAGTTGGATAGATATTAGCAGGCATGATATCTAGAAGGCCTACGAGCTCAAGGTTAGTAATAAATAATTCTACTTAAGGATCCACTTGGGCTGCTAGCCCCCAGATATTTGAGGCTCCCAAAGAAAATTAAGGTCACCACCTAGAACCACTAACCCATTATGGATCCAAAATTTTTCAAGGATTTATTCCCATTAATATTTTCATACTAAGTAGGGACCATAAATAATAAGGAAGGTGATTCCTTAACCTGTACCTAGCTAATCAAGCAACCAAGACAGAGGGTCGTAGACTTGCCTTATCTTGTTATAGGATCCTTTGAGGTTGCTAGGTAAGCCTCCCTTGTGTTGGATATCTATCATTCACTAAAATGAGGGAAGTACTTTCTTAGGTGACAGTGGAAAATACTTCCATATGTTACAGTAGTCAAGCACTTTGTGAAGGCTTTGTAAAAGTGCTAGATTTTGTGATAACATTTTGGCATCTTTGTCAAGGAGAATTGAATAATTCTTCTTGAAATAAGAAGTCTATGCTTCAACACTCTTTTGGTGATCTTACATCAGATCCTTTCTTAGATAGTTTACTTAGTGACTTCATTGAGGGAATAAGCCCTCTATCTTACACACGTTTTGATGAGCCTTGTCTACCAATTTCATCTACCGATTCCACTGATATGTTTTGAGGTGTCATTCTATTCTCAAATTTTGTATAAGATTCCATATTCTCATGTAATGGAATTATGGAACAATGGGAACTTCACCAAATTTTTCCATCTCTTGATATTAAAGACATGTTGGGGTACCCAAATCAACTTCCATCTAATTGTGAGAATTGGCTTCCTCAATTCGAATGGGGGCTTTACTCTGTTATCATGCATGTTGTGCCATTTATGCAATATGTCTCATGGCTAAACGAAAGACATGAAGATGTTATAATAATATTGTGTTTATTATCATTGGGACAAAAACAAAAGAGATGGCTCAAGAACAAGTGTGATCTAAAAAGTGTACCTTCCCTTAGAATGTTTTTTGAAATATTCATCAAACGATGGGATTATCGCTTGATGTTCATAGACATCGGTGCAATTATGATAGAACTTTGCAAGAACATAATATTATTGTTGGCCCTTGACCAAGTTTTGGGAGATTCTTGGTCAAGTTTGACCTATTTTGGGACTTCAATAGCCTGTCGAAGAAGGAGCACAAGACGAAGAAGAGATCGCGAGATCTCGGCCCCTTTTTAGGTCCTTTTTGGGATTTGGGAATATGTAACAGGAATGGGATGTCATCCCATGGGTTTACCCATCTTTAGGCCTATTTTGTATGTATAAATAGAAGGCTAGGCAATGTAAGAAGTAGTTTAATAGTGCGCAAGTGTTGTGCAAGTTGGCTAAGTGCTAAGACTGGGATCTGTGTGATCAAGAAGTGTAAGGCTTCATGCATACTGTGTGAGACTTGTAGAGCCAATTGCAAGTCATTGTAAGAGACTGCGGAGGGCTTTGTGTTGTAACGCAAGGAAGAAGGATCTAGAAAGTTGCGTAGATCTTTTTTCCTATGCAGAGTAAGGTTTTGAGGCTCTTTGCTTGTAACCGATTGACTGAAGACAATAAAGAAGAAGAGTTGGTGGACGCAGCCCTAGGGTGGGGGTGAACCACGTAAATATTGTGTTATTCTGCTCTATGTGTTGTTTTGATATGTTTATGTGTTATGTGCTAAGTGCTTTGATATAGATAGATAGATATGTTCATTCTTTGTGCTTATGATGAATCTAGATGTTAGATCTGACATATGTGAACTTGTTTAGTGCTTGAATCTGCTAGATCTGATCTAATTCCTTTGCTAAGTGCTTATATACATTAGATCAAGGTGAATGTTGTGATGCTATGTTTTCTCTATGGAGTAGATATTGGTTAGATAATGATGAACTAACGATGATAAGTGCTCTATTAAGTGTTATAATCATAGATCTGTGTCCCAGCTAAGGTTACAGACACTTGAGTCCTACAACCACCCCTGCCTCTACGTCAGGTGAGACTTCATATGCTTTGTAGGTGTTTCCGAAAGGGTTGGTATTTACTATTTTGTTGGTGCAATGTTGTAGTGTTGAACCCTGGGTCTGCCCCTGTGCCAACAAATGGTTCTGTTGTCGAGACCTGAAGCTTTGATTGTTGGGAACTAAGGAAGAAGAAGATATGTGCAAAGATCGATCCTAGCACTGTGAAATATCTATGCATAGATCTGTTTCCCTAGTGCACAACATTCTAATTGACCTGAGGAGATTTGTGCCAAGAAAAGAGGTCAAATCTGAAGAAAAGAGATAAGATCTGAAAGTTTTGTGCTTTGTAAAAGTAAGATAAGTGGAAATTTTTGTTTCTAAAGTATGGATCTAGGTATGTTTGATAGATTATGTCCTAGCATAAAAAATAGGGTACTAATGGATGAAAGAAGGTTTGTTATAAATAGATCTGATAAGAATAGTGAAAGATATGTTGTACCTATGCATAGAAAGAATGTTTGGACTAACAAATGAATGCAGGACCCTAGAAAGAACTTGTTGCAGGTTAGCTCCTATGATCCTAGCGTGTAGTACATGAGAAGTTGGGGATCATTTAAAAGAAAGAGAGGATTAACCCTCTGTTACAGTTGTAGAAGATCAAGGCATCTTGCTAAGGAATGCCCTGGGAGAAGACCTAGTTGTATTCTTTGTAAAGCTATGGACCATGAAGTATTGGATTGTCCTAGAATGATTGCTAAGATTGAAGGAATGAACATGAGACAAGAAAACCCTAAGGCAGATCCAGAAACTAAGATTATGACAGAATATTAGAAAGAATCGGAGACTATATTACTGTAAATAAAAGAAACCCTGAATGACCACCAACATTTCAAAGATCTTATCAGAGATCTTCACAGAAAAAGAATTCCTTGAAGCAAGAAGAGGACACTTCGACATTGACTATGTTCTGGATGAGGAAACGCAGGTGAATATCATGACAGAGAGAATGTGGGAAGCTATAGGGAAGCCTGCTATGACTTCTTCCATGGGAGGAATAGGGTTATTTAGAGGAAATTTGATAAACATGTGTGGAAGGCTTGCTCAAATACCTATGAATTCCAATGGAACTTCAACAGAAGAAGATTTTGAGACTATTAAATTTTCTTAGGACAGTGCCTCATTTACCATGTTACTAGGAAAACCTTGGATTGACAGAGATCAAGCCAGACGAAAGGAAGAAGAATAAGTTTTGGAGAAGAAGAAACAAGAGTTAAAAGATTTCATGACTAGAAGGATCACACACTTGATTGAAGAAAAGGAGAACAGATCGAAGCCACTTTACACCAAAAACCTAGATGTTGAAGTTGCAAGAACACTAGAAGAACTATTGAATATTGAAGTACCTATTCCAGATGAAGAAGAAGGGTTACCCTTGAATCTTAGGAAAGAATCTCAAGAGCGCGAAGTAAATATGCCAAAAGAAGCTAAGGATCAGAATGGAAAAAGGCACACCGAGACGAAACTCACTAAGAAGAAGGCTAGAAAGCTAAGTAAGAAGCGAGCTAAGATCAACAAGTTGCACAAGGATCCAGAGGAAACCTCACGGAAGACAAATTTGCAAAATTGGAGCTTCGTCGGGATATCAAAACAGCGACACATGGAACTTCACCATGACAAAGCAATATAGTCGTTGGGGACATTATAACCATTAGATCAATTCTCTGAATGGATAGAAAGCCATTTATGGATATCCAGCTCGCCATCTGACCTTTGGGACCATGCCATAATAGAAAGAACAGAGTTAATGAAGGCTTCATACTTGTTGCAAGTGACCCATTTTCGAGTTACCTATTTATCCCGTCGCACCATGCACCGAGAACACTTTTTCCAACTTATAATTTGAGCCCAGAGACTAAGTTTCTTTTATGCATTGATCATTGCACTCTTGTTGTCTATCCTATTATAGTGTCTAAGTTACCCCCGGAACTCGATATTATTAACCCCAAGCGTGTATGTTGGACGAGTTGAGCGCTGCAGAGAAAGTTGTTGAAGAATTTTTTATCGACCTCATGACTGAAAAAGTCATGTCGATGTATACAGGGATACAAGCATCATCGACGAGAGGAATGCCAGCCTCTCCGTCCACTGCTCGTGGAGCCGGACCATCTCGGCCATCTGATGAATAGAGAACCAAGCACAGGGATGATCTAGCGAATGCTAAATTGATCTCTACCATCTTACCCACCTATCTACCACCTCTGAGCAGCACAACAAATCGAGACAGCGTACCTAGATATTTTGAGTACACCTTGGTCACTATGTACCTCCTGAAGGGGATACACGTAGTTCGAGCAGACCAAGATAAGATTGCAACGTTGAAATTTAGCAATTTCAAACTCAGAAACTAGAAGGTCTATAACATGCTCACCCCACATAAGTACCTGGCCAAAACAAAAGGGAATAACTCAAATATCATCCCTCAGTCATGTACCCATAACCTCATGTATTCCACCCTACTCAATGTCATGAAGATTCCTCACTTTGGACGACACCAGGAAGTCAATGCATGTGTCAAGTTGTTGATTTCTTGTTACCATGGCGTTTATTTATAGTTAAACCATCGTATCACAGTGGATTCGACGTTGATCAATCGGATCATTGGGCTTATTATGAAAGGACCTGATCCACAAGATTTCTATCCTGGAAAAACCATGGATCGCACTCTAGCACAAAGGATCAAGGACACCTATGGCGATGTCGAGAAGGGCAGGCGAGGTTACAAAGTAGCTTCTATTTAGAGTGGCACAATGTGCCTCGCCTGTCAATTGATTTCAGGGAAGTTAGTACGAAAAAATCGACCCACCCAAGTCGTTGGTTTTGTAGTTGACCTCACAGGGAAGTGTGCAGAAGGACTTCAAATGAACTGGGTGAAGTACCTAGTGAACCAGTTGGAACTTGACTACAGAGAAGCCCAGGATCAAGGTTACGAATTTCATTTTATCTGGCTATTGATCCTAGTCGCTTTTATTACCTGGGAGATGCCGGAAGGTGCGACCTTCCCGGACATCGAGCCTTTCGAACCATTGGCCGCGAAGTTCAGTACATTGTGGTACTCAAGCGATATGAATAAATAGTGGCAGTCCAATGTTGTTTTTCATACCTACTACAACTAGCTGAAGACAACCATCCATTTCGAGCCTCCCATCACTGCGAACACTCTACACTGGTTCAAGCCCTTGATAAAGTTCAGCGCATACTGACATTTTATTTACATCACAGCACGCATTGACGAACACAAGCAACAGCTCCAATCCTACTATAAGCTAATGGAGGAGGACTTGGAGGAGATCACCAAGGACTAGTCGACGGACCTCCTCATTCTAGTAGACCCTGCAGAGATATCCGACATCGACAGCCCAGAAACTGTGTAGGATACACCCGGACCTAGCAGGACAAAGAAAACTAAAGAGGTTCAGGATTTAGACAGTGCATCTATGAAGACTGCTTCCATATCACTAGAGAAAGGAGGTGATGGTGAAGTTTTGAATGACAAAGAGGTCGAACAACAGAAGGATGATGAGGTTGATCCACTGAAGAAGAGGAAAGGTTCTCCTCTGAAACATTCCTTCCAGAAGAAATCGAAGGCCACCATGACTAAGATGCAGACCGTCCTTACCTCTGATGACTTCGACTTCCTCATAGCAGCCCTGAATGATGCTTCATTAGAAATAGAAGAGAAACAAGAAGCAAAGCAAGAGGAGATGTATGATCGAATCAAGACTAAACTCTGAGGGGTACAACAAGCCCTAAATTCCATCCGCGCAGTCTCCATTGTGCTAGGGGAAATAGAATTGGGGGATGAGCTAGCTCAACTCCACTGCCTAGCTGATACAGTCGAAGCTCGTCTTTGACGAGCACAACAAGAAATAGTGAAAGCCACCCAAGCTTTGACACAAGTACAAGGAGTCCTTGTAGAGTAATACAGTGCTGCAGAATGGGAAAATCTTACTCTCCAAGTGAAGTTTGATGAAGAAAAATCCCAGATACAGCAAGAAAAGAAACAGTTGCTCACAGAGCAACTCGAAGTAAAGGAAATAGTCAATAGAGCACTTCGCTTTGTGACATTCATAGAAGTAAAGGAAAAAGAGCGAGTTCCACAGCAAGTAGCGTAACTTGAAGAAGTGATCCAGCAGCTACAACAATGCATAGCAAATTTGGAGCTACGCACAGTACCCGAGACCCCTCAAGATATAAGAGACAAAATGGAAGCAACTTCCAAGAGCGCAGTAGAAAGGCAAGGCTCTTACCATGGAATGTAAGTAGCTCACTAATCACAGTGCCCTGACATATGAGTGACTCACTTAGAGTCTAGAATTAAGAGCATTGGAGTTGCACTCCAAGAGGTGAAGTATCAAGACAAAAATATACAGGCACAACTAAAGTCCCTGTCAATTGTGGAAAGAATGAGGTGCTCCCAAGAGAAACGCACCACTCAGAAACAAATCCATACTATCCAGAGTAGAGTTATGGAGATAACTCAGAAACTCCAACCTATGCAAGATAAGTCCTATCGGTTGTTTACAAAGGTAGAAGGCCAAGGAGCAGAGCTAGAGTAGGTTGTCACTACAGTAGAACAACATCTAGAGGGACCTATCAATGATGCAGTCATCCAGGATTCACTAATAAGGAGGCCATATCACAGCAGCAGGTTGAAGAATATCGAGCCAATCTCGAGGCGTTCAAAGAAGAACTAAGTAGACCAGAGTGACTCAAGACGAGTCACAGGTGAGTGTTGGGGGGCTATTGTCCCTTGACCAAGTTTTGGGAGATTCTTAGTCGAAGATGGAGTGCAAGATGAAGTAGAGATTGCGGGATCTCGGCCCCTTTTTAGGTCTTTTTTGGGATTTGGGAATATGTAACGGGAATGGGATGTTGGCCCATGGGTTTACCCATGTTTAGGCCTATTTTGTATGTATAAATAGAAGGCTAGGCAATGTAAGAAGTAGTTGAATAGTGTGCAAGTGTTGTACAAGTTGGCTAAGTGCTAAGACTGGGATCTGTGTGATCAAGAAGTGTAAGGCTTAGTGCATACTGTGTGAGACTTGAAGATCCAAGTGCAAGTCATTGTAAGATACTGTGAAGGGCTTTGTGTTGTAACGCAAGGAAGAAGGATCTAGCAAGTTGCGCAGATATTTTGTCCTATGCGGAGTAATTTTTTGAGTCTCTATGCTTGTAACCGATTGACTGAAGACAATAAAGAAGAAGAGTTGGTGGACGTATCCCCAGGGTGGGGGTGAACCATGTAAATATTGTGTTATTATCCTCTGTGTGATGTTCTGATGTGTTTATGTGTTATGTGTTAAGTGCTTTGATATAGATAGATAGATATATTCATGCTTTGTGCTTATGATGAATCTAGATGCTAGATCTAACATCTGTGAACTTGCTTAGTGCTTGAATCTACTAGATCTTATCTAATTCCTTTGCTAAGTGCTTATATACATTAGATCAGGGTGAATGTTGTGATGCTTTGTTTTCTCTGCGGAGTAGATATTAGTTAGATAATGATGAAATAATAGTGCTAAGTGCTCTATTAAGTGTTATAATCATAGATCTGTGTCTCAGCTAAGGTTGCAAACACTTGAGTCCTGCAACCACCCCTGCCTCTACCTCGGGTGAGACTTCATATGCTTCTCAGGTGTTTCCGAAAGGGTCGGTATTTAGGGTTTTGTTGGTGCGTTGTTGTAGAGTTGAACCCTAGGTCTGCCCCTATGCCAACAATTATTTAGAATAACATGACAAAGAACCTCTAAAAATATAAGGGATTAATGAAGAAATATACCAAGAGCGAGAACAAGAGGCCATAGTACTTCAAGAATATAAGGATATTAAAGACCATGAGCCCAGTAATGAAGATTCTCCTAATGAATCCATTGAAGACAATGACGACTTGACTGAAGGACGAGAGTTTGAAGAAGATATTCATGAGGAAGTTCACCAAGTACATGAAGAGATACTTCATGAATCTGTTGAAGCACATCATGTTGAAGACCAAGTCCATGAAGAAGGTCTTATTGAGAGTACCCCTTCTCATGAAGATGAGACATTGGTATTTGCTCCTCCATTTGATGAATATTAAGTCACTCAAGTTTCCTTCCGTCCTTGGAAGGAAGATGAGAATATGGTAAGTTGTACTCATTTCCAAGTTTTTATTCATATGCTATATCCTTTCATGACTTGGAAAGAGAAGAATGTTTTGAGGAACCCTTGGATGTAGTGAATTTTTCATCTAATGAAGAGAGTGATGATTGTACTGATGACTTTATACACATTGGAATATGTAGATGTGATATCAGTTGCTTTCATTTTAATAGAGATCCCATTTTATGATATCAATGATGAATATAGAATCAATAATCCATAATTATTTCCTTTAAAATATACTTCTATGTGCATTGTCAATTCAGATTTTTGGCAATATGAAGATGATATGTTTACAAAAAAAATTCAACCATCTAGGAGTGATCCATTAAACATTATTATGATGACTTCTAGACATTTCCTAGAAGGTGTGATACATATTCCTTTGAGCACTCGGAGTTATTCTTTGAAGAATAATTTCATCCACCTTTATGCTCAAATTTTGATGAATATTCTTATGAGGCCACAATTCACCCAAGACAGTGAGAATTTCATAACGGAAATTTCCAGCCTTATTTTTCCTCATCTTGCTATATCATTGAATATAAAACTAGGAATTATGTCTTGGATGGTAAATTATTTATGGGGAAAAGGTGTTCTCAACCCGTGGTTTGTTGCAGGGATTCTTAGCCAATATAGAAGATCAACAACCCCTAAGTTTAGACCAAATTTTTTTCTCAAAATCTAAATTCATTTCCCATTTTTCGAACTTGAGTAACCATCAGGAATTCTTTAGATTTCTTATGATTCCATCTCAATCCTCATGAAATAATCAAAGTAAGGATGATTCATCATCATATTTTAACCCTACTCGAAGAGGGATAGAGCAAGCATGTGGGTATACTTCTTGGCATGATTTTATCTCGCTTTCCTACCTTCATGTGTTGGATTTTATATTTGGTTATGATGTTATGTTTTTCCCAACTCGTGATCTCTTTGTTATTGATGTATCTTTGCTTTGTCTCATAACTAAGCACAAGGGTATAAATTTTACTTGGGTAATATGTTAGAATGGCTTTATTGTTTGTATGATTATACCTAGCTCTTAGGTTGTCTTTTAAATTAGAGTAGGGTAGTATTAGGTCATGTTGTGTGCCTACATCTAATTGCATATTTTCCTTTGTTGATGCGACTTATTGATTTATTAATTCATCCATGTTTTCTTATCATATACATGTTATAAAAAAAATGATATATTGATGAAAATGGGAAAAAAATTATTTCTTGCATTGATTTTATATTTTTCATAAACTAGGGTGGATAACATCCCCCTGTTATTTGTCTCTAATGGTTTTATTTTATAATGTAGCAATATTTTCATAATGATGTAGGTTACAGGTCTTGGAGTACCATAGATGTTGAGGTTTTCATGTGCTCTATGGTGAGAACATATCCCCATGTTAGAGCTAGATGTTACCCCCTCTCACCTATAGGTAACTAGAGGAGATCATGTCTCATGGCCCACAATGAAGATAGTTATCTTGATGATGATGATGATGATCATTATTCTTGACAAACATAATCTCCTCATATGCCTCCCTCCTCATCCAACTCATCTCATTTAACTTGTGTTGGAATACTTGGGGGTG
>ML778856.1:122108-136840 GCA_009831015.1 Picea engelmannii | reverse complement strand
GGGCGAGAGGGGTGAATCATTATGAGCACTTTTAACCACAATATATAAAATGCAATATTATCATCAATATATCATCAATGTATCATCTATGAATGCATTCAATATACCATGAGCATATAAACATAAGGAGTATCACATCAACAAAATCACATCAAATACACAATGCACCAGAATTTACATGGAAACCCAAATGGGAGAAAACCATGGAATGATTTCTTATATATCAAATAATACATTCATTGGAAGCACCAATTTCCCAATTCTCTAGCTACAATTGTAAGGAGGCTATGGCCCCCTACTTACAGGCTCCAACCTGAAGGAAGATACATCTCCCTAAATTCTCTGGCTCCAACCAGAAGGAGGCTACAACCCCCTAATTCTCAAGCTCCAACTTGAAGGAAGCTCCAACTCCTTGAGTCCTCTGGCACCAACCAAAAGGAGGCTACAACCCCCTTTCATTGCCCTATCTTGCCACCCTAAAATATAAGTGTAAACCAAATTCTCACTACCACAATCATTGCCACTGTCACTGCAGCCACTATCATTGTCAATGCCACTATCACATCAACTTGTACCTATAAACCTATCATTGTCACTGATACTCAACATCAATGAAACCAGATCCTCTCACATGGATACTATAACCAAACCATGTACATCAACCTGTATCAACCATGCATCAATCATGCACCAACACATGCACCATACCATGCATCAACAATGCACCAACACATGTACCAAATCGTGCATCAAAACTACACCAACACTTGTACCATATCGTGCATCAACAATGCACCAACACCTATAGAAAATCGTGCATCAACATTGCACCAACACCTATACCATACTATGCATCAACAATGCACCAAAGCATGTATCATACCATGTATCAATCATGTACATCAACCATCAACACTTGTATTATACCATGTATCAACCATGTACCACACCAATTACGTCAACCGTGTACTATACCAAGTACATCAACCATGTATCGTCTCATGCATCAACCATGTATCATATCATAGAATATCATTAATGAAGTTCCTCAAGCATAACCAAGATAGCCTCAATACCAAGATGTGTTACTAATCAATATACCATAACATCACTAAGGAGTACCAACATGTACCTACATCAACAAAACATGCACCCCATACATGTACCAAGAATATTCGTCACACCATGCACCAAATATGTCCATCATACATATACCAATGCCTCAACAATATACCAAAGGCATGAACAACACATCATCAACATATAACCAAGATGTACCTCAAACCATGTGCCAATATCTCCAATATATGCACCAACAATGTACCTTAACAAATATACCTCAACCAGCATGTACCATACATCCAAGATGTGCCCTAAAGAATATACCAAAACTCACAATGACATGCCTAAAACATGTTCCAACATATCATCAAGATACAACCTCATAACACATAGAATAGCATACCTTTTACATCTGTAACTAACATGTTGCCTTTGAAATTGATGCATAGACTTGTAGAAATACCTCAGTCCTCAGCAACTTGGAACTAGCATCCTTTCCCCACTTATGTCTTTTCCTCGCAGGACAAATACTACCTGTCATGTGGGGCTTCGCGTGACGAGCACTATGCAACGGGCGGGGTGCCTCGTGTGACACCCTCAAACTGACCTGTGAGGGCCTGCTTAATTAGGGTTACAGAAAAACCATAGCTATATGTAGCCCTGAAACTTTTGCTATTCCTTTGCACTTTCTCTTTTCCTTATACTTGACCTCAGATTCGCCAATAGACCAAAATATTCTCATAATATAGATATTCAATGAATGTGTGTATGTCCCAAATGAATGTCTCATGATGTGTATTTATAATTTTTCAACCAACACCTTTTCTCACTTTAGAGTTGACCCGTACTTTCTTTTTATAACAACTTTACCCTTTAATTAATTCACTTGTAACCAACTAGGGGATTCTTAACCATTCTTTGGGGCTTCCAACTTCACAAGGCCATAACTCCTCAACTGTGAGGAACCATGTGGTGTACCACCTATCACCAAAAATGGTATGTTGAGGACTATCCATCTATGAGTGCTTTACCTGCATTTTCATTGGCTTTCAAGTCCTTATTCCTCAAACAAATCTGGGTCTCATGACCACACCTCCTAGTTTTCATGTAGACTTCATCAAATTCACTCAACACATCTCGTCACATAAACCACTCTTGATGACATCAATGACAGCTAACTCACCATCAATCTCAATCACAACTATGGGGTATCTCAAACGCTCCAAGGTTTGACGTTAATGACAACCAATTGTCCAACAAATTGATCATTATGGTTCATCTGATGATGGTGGTACGGCACACATGAGTTACACTAGTCATTGTTTCATATAAAGTGTCATATTTAATGCATTTGGAATTTAAGTGAGGATCATGGGTTGAATTCAAATAATGGATCATGAGCTTGGAAGTTATGTTTTTTTCCTTGTTTCACCTTGGTGGCCAACATTTGTGTCCTAGTGATTTTTTTCACTCTTGGGGAATAGAGGTGCTACTAGGAGGCCTTGATATGAGTAACATACTACTCCCTTTCATACTTAAAGATTTTCATATTAGGGCCTTTTGTAGTGTACTATATTTTGGTAATGGTTTTTACATGAACGACAAAAAGGCTAGTGGTTCATTCTCCTATGAGAAGAAGAGATAGACTGTCAAGGTTTATCCAACTACTATAAAAAAAATGAAAAGAAAGCATGTTATAAAAGAAAGAAGAAATAATGGGATAATAAATGACCAAGTCTAAATCCAAAGGTTAGCTTGAGCTTACCCCTCTTGCTATGAGGTAATCTCCCCTAGTCTTAATGCACTGGATGCATATCAATTAAAATAACTTAATCCCAGTAAGAAAAATAATGGATGGTTGAAACATAAAAACAGGACTTGCAAAAGCAATAAAACAATATCAATTGGAAAGAAAGGGGTTTGGAATTCATAGATTGTCGAGGAATGGGAATCTCAATAAGAAAGCACTCCCTCTATAAAGGTGCTCATGGATATGGATGAAGCACGGTTACCTTGCATGTCAATTACTCCATTTCCATGAAGTAAACCCCATGTCACCTCATTCCAGGGATGATTTTAAGGATGGAAATTTATTTTAAAATGTAGAAACCTTGACGAATCTTAGTAATCCTTCATATGCCAACTATAAATGTTTGGCGATATTTTTGTAAAAAAATCAAATTTCTAAGGTGATCTAGGTGGATATCGATGTCCACCCACCTTTTCCAATTGGCTCAAAATAATTTTCTAGCAATTTTGGCAATTTACTATTTTTAGCAGTTTTTAACTTCTGAGGCTATTTTGAGGGCCTAAATGAAGGTTTTTCAGGATTGAGGTTCTCAATGATAGTTGAATGCATTATTTAACCCCCAAAATGAATTTCCTCGATGATACCTTTCAAACGAGCTATCATACTCCTAAAACGGAGATCGTATGCAAAAGTTACAACCTCGGGAAGTTGATGTACTAACTTACCCAAACGGGGCCCACATGAATTTTGGCGCTTCATCTCCTAGGTTTAGGTTTTTGGATGTCTAGGATTTTTGGCATTCCTGCTTATTGTAAAAATGCTTTCAGAGCCTCATTGTAATCATCTTCTTGTGAATGATTGCAACCGTCACATCTCTTCTCAGAGATAAGACGCCACCATTCTAGCGAGTCTTTCACTCTGTATTTTTACAGCCTCTGTACATTTATTTCATTAATATAAATCGTGTATTACTGTATCTATGTGTTTATGGTTGCATATCTGATACATTTCTATTATATTATTGGATATCCGCGATATCTCTATGCATTTCTTTATTATATCTCCGCTCTCATTCCATGCCGAAAATAATCTGGATCATAAGGATTCTATATAGTTTGTATAAATTTTTGGTGAATTTTAAGGTAAAATAATTTTATCCTATAGAATTTGGGCGAATCATTTTTAGAATAACGAATTTTTTTTATGGAAAAACGATGGAAAATTAACCCATGAGCAAAATTTAGCCCCTAAAATCATCCCTGCCTCATTCATTATACTTACATGTTGAATGGTTTCTCATAAAATTTATGTCTACCTAGGTACTAGCACACCTAATAGGGTCTTATGATGGTCCTCTCATACCTAAACTTGGAAATTTTCATAAAGTCTTGAGCCAGTGTGAAGTTTAAAGAAGATACCTAATGTGAATTGCTTAAGTGGATTTTGTATTAAGTGGTGGATCACTTTAGTTGTTTCTAATGGATTTTGTACCTTTTAGATGTTGTTCTTACCTAATTATGTGGGCCTTTACTGGTCATGATGCACCTTGACATGGTCCTTTGGAGGACGTTTTCATGATGATAATCAAGACATTGTGCACTATACAGAGGATGTTTAATATTTTATGCAAAGGGTTGGGTCATATGATGATTGGACATGCCCTGGGGAACCTCTTCACACTTGTTGAACCTTGGATGATGGAAAAATGAGCCTATATGTTGCACATATAGCTTGATGTACCATTGAGAGGGGAAAAAGGCCCACGGGCTGGACAATGCACCCCTTAGAAAATTAGGGTTTGATCAGATGATGTAACACCTCTTTGGAGAGGTTATGGAGATATATTTACCTATGAAAACACCCTTTAGCCCTTGGGAGTTTCATTTCTAATGATGATTTCATGATTTGTTTCTTGGTGGGATGACCTAGCATGAGGGCATCCCTTTTGATGATGAGTTATCCCTTGATGGTGATGAGACATGACTTTTGGGGTGAGAGATGTGACCCTTGACAATGCTTTCACCCTTTGATGGAGAGTTGTGGCCTTTGGAGGATCCTTTACCCTTCTAAAGCATGATTTCATAACCTTTGTAGGCTCTCACACTCACATGTGTCAATTTTGAGGGGACATTTTGATGTGTTTTCACTTTATCTTTATTTTGGAGGCTTTTTGGGGGTTGTCCTTGACCTATCCACTATGTATCATGGATATTTTATGTTATTACGAGATTTTGAGGGTTATAGTTATAGGGTTACCTCATAAAATAAGGCTAGTACTCCCTCAATGTCAAATAATAACTCACACTTGTAGAGAATCACTTCTATTTTTTTCTTATCTTCTTTTCTCATCATGGAGTACTTGTGCACACCTCTTGGAAGGTGATCTTGTGGATGTTATGTTTGTTTTTTGTGTATGGTTCATGAAATTAGGGTTTCCTTATGCACAGTGACTTGATATAGTAAGTGTTCTTTCTAAGTAATTGAGTTTGTTCATGGTGTTTTAATTATATTCTCTCTCTAATGGTTGATAAGTGGCATGTTATCTTGTTTCCCTTGGATAATCTTGTTTGAAACCCAAGAAGGATTGTAATTTTTCATCCTCTTCCTTGTTAATCATCATCTTAAGATTTTTTAAGCTTACAAGGTCAAATTTAGGGATATTTGTAATTTTGTATCCCCTTTATTACACACCAAAATGTCACACTTGAGTTTCACACCCTAAGTGTCACAAACTGACGCATGCACCTTGTTAAGTGTTGCATGCATTGTCGCAAGTGTCATATGCACCTTACCAATTGTTTCATTCATTTTACAAGTGTTGCAACCCATTGACACCATGAAAACAGTTGTCACAATCCCTAAGTCATGTTGGAAGAAGAAGCCCTCTCATCCGACAATCAAAACGTACCTTTTTCTTGGAAAAATTGACCAATTTTGGGAATTTATGAAGGGTGGCGCCCCCCTAGGCATGCTAAGGGAGTGCCACTTCATGGGTTGGCACCCCCTTTCCATGTTAGGGGAGCGCCACTGTATAGGACGGTGCCCTGTGTTCAACTCTGGGGGAGCGCCAGTCTTGTTAGAGGAAATCAAGGGATCTCCCACCTTTTCCTAAGGGCCAACTCTCTTGGGATGAGGTTTTTTGTGGCCAAATACTACCCTATGGTCTCTATCCTAGTATCTAATCCCAACTTAAGGATCCATATCCTCAACCATATTCTTCATTTTTTCATGGTGGTTGTGCCTCTCAAGCTTATATATTGAAGGTATTTCCAAGGTGAAGGGAATATTACAGGTATCAAACCTTTGATTCTAGAGGAAGAATAATCATTTTTATCTCAAGATTCATGCAAGGGTTGGATGAGGAGAGCTTGGAGAAGTGATTGCATCTTCAATCATGCTTTTTAAGTTCCTTCTTTGGCTTTCCAATTAATATCAACTTGGCATATTCCCTTCAAGTTCATGTGTTCTACATTTTCTTGTCTATTGTCATTTCAATATTCATAGATATATTTTCTTTATATAATCATCTAGAGTAGGAGGAATATTTCCTTTGATAGTCTTTGAAGGATGTCAGTTGCATTGAGGAGCTTGGAGATCAAGTTTAAGAATGGAGTGGCGAGGATGAACATCGCAACAAGGTATGTCAGATTCTTCTTCTCTCATGCTTGATTGATTGAGTTAGGTCTATAGGAAAAGTAGTAACCACTTGTTCTCTTTTGTCTTTGGACCAAAGATAGGAGTATTGGTTCAAAGGGGATCTTAGCCTATCTGCAAGGTAAGATTTCTCACAACACAAAAATGGTGACTCTGTTGGTGAAGGACTTTGACTAGATTCTCCTCTTTTTCATCTTGAATCCTTTTCTTGTGATTATATATTTATTGTTTCATGCTTATTTCTGATCAATTTCCCCTTCCATACTCCTCATTGAAGAGTTTACAAAGCCATTGAATGAGTCTTTGTTGAGTCTGATCTTGTTGGAAGCCATCGTTTGAGCTTTTTTAGAAAGTGGCACTCCCCTGCAGTTCACACCAAGGCACCACTAGAATGATTAGAGCTCCTTTGTAGTGTATACAAGGGATCCATTAGTTTATTGGCACTCCACCTAAGCCTCCTAGGGGGATCCATAGTGCCCTGTCTCTTTGAGAACAAGGGCACCAATCTCCCTTTTTTGGTGTTTTTTCTTTTTTCTTCTTGGTTCTACTCAATCTTCTTTTGAGAGTCATTTAGCCTAGAGTCTCCTAGTTGGTATTTGACTTTGTTTGATTGAGAACAAGGGCACCAGTCTCCCTTTTTTGGTGTTTTTTATTTTTTATGCTTGGTTCTACTCAATCTTATTTTGAGAGTCATTTAGCCCAGAGTCTCCTAGTTGGTATTTGACTTTGTTTGATTGAGAATTCAACAGTTATCACTCATTTGTTTGTCTTCTTAGAGTAGTTTTGATCCCCTTGGGTTAATAGGATCCCTTGGTTCATCCTCCCTTCTGGTTCTCTGATCTTCATCTCGCAAAGATTTCATATTTCTTGATTATTTAGGATTTTTCATCAACTAGGGTTTGCTTGCTTGGTATTGAGCCTCTTTGTCTTCATTGAAACATCTCGCTTTTCTAGACAATTATCACTCTCTTGTGTATGCAACCCAACCTTGAATGATGTTTTTTTTCTGTTCGTCCTTGAGGATTTTCATGAGTGATTGTCTTCCTTCTCATTTTCATCTTTGAGTCCTTGATCGAACAAGTTATATCACACGTTTTTTCTTTAAGGAATCATCAATTTTGAGTGATCTTTGTTTGATTGATTTTTTACCTCATATTTCTTTGTGTCGAACATAGATCTCTTTCATTCCATTTGAAAGTTAAGAAGTGAAATTTTTTGCATATCTCCTTGCATACATTATCAAACAAAGAAATGTTTGCATTAATTAGGAACTATGTTTTGGTACATGTTTGGAAAATAGCTAGTTTTGCATGTGCATTTTAGTTTTTGAAAACATTTTCTTAGTATTTTGGCATCATCTTGATCCCATAAATTGAAAGTTACATAATTTTGGGTTCTTTCTTGTGTTAAGAAGAATAGAACTCTTCTCCTTCCCATGCATATCATTCTTTTGCATTCTAGTGGAGTCGAGTCTCTCTCACATCATCAGTTTCATCTTCGTGAACCTATTGAGTAAAAATCCATTAAAATCAACCATGTGCTAATAAAATCAACAATAACATTTTTTGGTTTTAGCACACCAAGAGTAGCACAGGACTAAGGATTTGGACTAGGAAAAGTGAGTAAATTTCCCAAGACTACTAAACATACTTTAGATCACTAAAGAGTGTACAAATCCAACTTTCATATAAACATAGGTGGGAAACTCCTCTCACACAGGGGATAAATACGAGGTCACGTGAAAAAGAGTAGTGGAGATTACCCCTCTAAAGATTGACCAATCGTAGCAGAAAGAGCATATACTGGGGGTTCTTCTTGAAGTGTCACTGACTCATTTGGTCTCAATACTTTGTGAACTTAGAATTCATTTGGGGTCCTCTTGAGTCTACTAGTCCACTTTTCCTCGGTCCTCTAGAAGAATTTCATACTTTGATATCTTGTCCATACGTTCAGTCATGACTATCGACTGTACCTGCCCAGAGGTTGACTGAGAGTTGGTATCCTTAGTGACCTTTCCTAGGTATCTATAGAGGTGACTATGGGGGGATTCCCATGGTACCTGGGGAAAATGTCATATCACACTCTCAGTACCCTTGGAAGGTGATCCCAAGAAAACGAGGGTTGCTTGCACCGAGAAGGGTTGTTACATGGAGGTTGAGGTAATTGATTCTCATTTCTTCATTGGTGGCTTGATATTGTTGATTAAGGTTGGTTGTCATTAATGTCAACCCTTGAATAAAGCCCCGTAGCACAAAGGTTTGGGTAATGGCCCCAATATTTTTTTATGTAAAGATGACTTATTATTGTCTTGTCATGGTTGATAAGAAGTAAAGATGGATGAACACCAAAGTGGTCCCCTTATGGTGAAAGCCCTCACGGGAAGATTCTTTGTGGAGTAAGAGAACCCATGCTTAATTGTGGAATAATGAGATCCTAGATGGATAGTGCTTGTCATTCTATTTCTGATGGTATGTGGAACGTCACATAACTCCTCATGGTTAGAGAGTTTGGCCATGAGAAGTTAGAGACCCTAGGTTTGGGTAATGGACCCAAGTTTGTTTGATGGATAACGGTATGAGTTATGATATATTTTCAGATAATACTATTCTATATGGATATTACATGCCATTCCATTTCTGGTGGTATGTGGAACGTCACATAACTCCTCACAGTTTGAGAGTTGTGGCCTTACGAAGTTGGAGGACCTGCATATGTCATCTAGAAGCCCCAAAAGGTCAAAGTGGTTTAAGAGATTTTAAAAGGTAAATAATAAAGTGAAGTAATGAGTGTATTAAAATTAAAATTGAATATAAAATAAAGTATTTCAATATTAAATTTAATGGAGAAATTAGAAGTGGGTTAATCCTAAAATAAGGAAAGTGGTGTCAAGTGACCTAGAAGATGTTTTTAAGGAAGCCACTTGGAGAGTGTAAATAAGAGGCAAGGCTCTCTCATTTTAATAAAATTTGAGAATATTGAATATATATATAGGTTTCTGAGGTAACCAAGGATATATAAGCCAGAATTCTAAGGGAAGGTGAAGAAAAGAAGGTCGAAATGCAAGGAAGGATAAATTATTTTGATGGTGCTTTCTAAGGTATGTTATTTACAGGCCATCTCAACATTTTTGCTATAAATTTTTTTATATAATTATTCAAACCATGAAATTGCTATGACATTGAGAAAACATATCCAAGTATCTATGGTAAAAAATTCAGCTTTTGGGTCATTGTATTTTTGGAGTTACACTTCGTGGAAAATAGGGTTTGTGGCTAGTCCTGAAACTAGTCAAAAACAGGTGTTTCGGGTAAAAACGTCATAATTTATTCATAACATATCCAAATTAAGTGAAACCAAATGTGTTGGTTAGGGTAAAATCTGCAGTATTATTTGTAATAGTTTTATATCAATTCGAAAAATATGTTTTGCGGGGCACGCTCTACAAGGTTGATCTCTAGAATAAGCCAGAATTCGGCAAGGTATGCTAGTTTTGCTATAACTCCTTTTTTGAGAGGTTACAAGTAGTGACACCTGGAGGAATTGCATAAAACACACTGAATAACATTTTTTATCAGTTTCATATCTTTATACATTACATATACAAAGTTATGATTACTTCAAGTTAGGGTTGTTGACTAATCCAAAACTAGGCATGTGAGACTAAAGAAAAGTTTGATGAAAATGATAGTCTCTTGTTTTTGAAGTTAAGGAAGGTTTGAAATAATGTGATCATATACACCAGGTCTATTACAGAGCTACAAATCAGATTTGTATGATGAAATTGATGAGGCCTTTTGGTTGAGGTACATGTTGAGTACATGGTTGAGACAAGTAGTTGATGAGTTGGCACATACATGAGGTGTATAGTTGATGATGTTGGTACATATTGATGAGTCATATTTGATGAGTAGTTGACACATTATTGGTACATACTTGGTACATGGTTGGATGCACTTGTTTATGGTACAGGTTGATTACAGGTTATTTGGTACAGGTTGGTGCATAGTTGATGCACTTGTTTATGGTACAGATTGAGGTACAAGTTGATGCATGGTTCAGATTTATTGGTACGGGTTTACAGTGGTATATCTCACAGTGACGGGTTGACATTGGTTCCATCATTCTACTTCTACTTCAGGGTGGCAGGACAGGGCAAGGATAGGTTGTTATAGCCACCTTTCGGTTGTAGCCGAAGAACATAGGGGGTTGTAGCCTCCTTCTGGTTGTAGCCAAAGAATTGGGGAGTTGGAGCTTCCCTCAGGTTGTAGCCTGAGAAGCTAGGGGGTTGGAGCCTCCTTCCAGTTGCGGCTAGAAAACAAAGGAAGTTGGTGCTTCTAATGAATGTAATTATTCAAGACATATAAGAAAAATCATTATGTGGTTTTCTCTCGATTTGGGTTTCCACATAAAACACTAGTGTACTGTGCATGTGTATGTTTGTTCATTTGTTCATTGTTTATTTACTCTGCATTTATTGGATGATAATTCTTCATTGATATAACACTTGGATTGTATGGTTAAAAGGGATTAAATTGCTCTATTATTGATTCACCCCCCCTCTCAGTAATCCAACAATTGGTATCAGAGCAGGTTCCTTCAGAAATCAGTTTAACCACTGAAAGGTAGATCATGGAGAGTACCAACTCATATAAAAATGGAATACCATAGTTTGATGGACAGAAGTATGCTTTTTGGAGCATAAGGATGAGGACATATATACAGGCACAGGGATTTCAAGTTTGGCAATCAATTGTAGATGGATACATAACACCAGCAGTTCCACCAACAAATGACAAAGCAATAAAACTCGGTGAGAATAATTCCAAAGCCACAAATGCACTTTTGAATGGTCTCAGTGATACGGTATTCACCAAAGTTGCACACTGTAAATTCGCTAAAGAGATTTGGGACAAGCTTCAAAATATTTATGGAGGAGATACAAAAGTCAAAGCAGCAAAGATTTAGACTTACAAAAGTCAGTTCAAACAACTAAAAATGAAGGAAGATGAAGATATCGTAGACTACTTCTTATGATTCGATGAAACAGTGAATGTAATCATAGGATTGGGAGAAGAAATTGAAGAATCTGTAATTTTTCAAAAGATACTAAGATCTCTTCCTATAAGATTAAACCCTAAGATATCAGCACTAGAAGAAAGATTGGATCTTGACTCAATAAGCATGGGCGCACTGCATGGAATCTTCATAGCATATGAAATGAGAACTGAGTAGGAAAATCCAGATGTAAAAGAAGCAGCCTTTAAAGCATCCAAAAGATCAAAGCAAAAGAAAAAGGAACAAGAAGAATATAGCAGCAACAGTGATTCCTCGGAATATGATGAAGAAGTGGTCAACTTCATCAAAAGACTGAACAAGGGAACCAACGGTAGGTATAGAGGTAAGCTCCATTTAATTTGTTTTAATTGTGATGGTATTGGTCATTTTTCTAATAAATGTCCTCATAAAAAAAGAGAAACAATGAAGGTTACTCAAAAGGAAAACACACATATAAAGGCAAAAGAACTACAAAGAAAGTTTTCAAGAAAATCTTATACACCAAAGAAGACATATAATCATCAGATGAAGATGAAGTCAGTGACAATGAGACAGGAAGAGTTCTATTCATGGCAATAAAAGACTATGACAAAGAAGACTCCAAAGAAGAATATGAAGAAGCTGAAGAAGAATGTGAAGAAGTCAAAGAAGAAATTGAAGAGGCAGAAGTTGACTATCGAGAAAAATTAATGTGTGTCATAGAAGTTATCAGAAGAGAAAAGAAGAAAAACAAGAAATTGCAAGCAGAACTAGACAAGAAAAAGGACACTCAAGAAATAGAACAAATTATCACAAAATTGAAGGTTCAAATAGAAGAAGATAAAATAAATGAAGAAGCACTCAAAGAACAACTAGAAGAAAAGGACAAGATCATTGGGAACTTGGAAGCAGAGGTTGTCACACTAAGAAAGGATATTCAAAAGAAAAAATTGCAGAATAGCTAAAGTTTTGAATGACATTATCAGCAGTCAAAAATCTCATCTTGGCAAGTCTGGACTTGGATACAATCAAACAAAAAAGGGATCAAGCTCCAAAACAACAGAGCAAGAAACAAATCCAAATAGATATGCAGAAACAATCAAAGAGGATATGAAGATATACAAGGAAGATTACAGGAACACTCCTCCACCAAGAAGATTCAGATCTCAGAATCAACAACAGACAGATAGGCCTCAAGAAGAAGAAGGATTCATAAGAGCACCTCCTTTCATAAGATCTTCAACTGCCAGGTATCAAACTATATTTTTTGGTTTATGTTATGCATGTAATAATTTTGGACATAAAGATGTGAATTGCAGAGCTAACAACAAGAACAATAACAACTTTGAGAGTTATACACAAAGGTATTATTCAAGGAGACCTAGTGACACACAAAGAAGAAGTTACAACAGGTTTGAATCTTTGAGCATTGAAGTGGAATGTTACAAATGTAACAATTTTGGACACATGGCCAAGGATTGTAGAATGACAGTCCCTCCTAAAGAACCTCAACAGAATAACAACAGTGATAGACAAGAACCTCAGAAAAATGACATGGATAAGAAAGTAAGATCAGTATAATAATGAAGAATGCACAGCCGCTCTACAAGCAAAGAAGAAGAAACATGGTTGGTATGTTGACAGTGGATGTTCAAAACACATGACATGTGATAAAGACAAATTGATTACATTACGAAAAGAAAAAAATGGATCAGTCTCCTTCGAAAATGATAATTCATCCAAAATCATTGGAGAAGGAACAGTCTAAATTGGGAACAAGAATGAAAAGGCACAAAATGTTATACTGGTAGAAGATATGAAACATAATATTCTAAGTGTGATTCAAATGTGTGACCAAGGCCATAAACTTACTTTCGATTCAGAAAAGTGTGAGATAAGAAAAGAAGGTTCAGGGAAATTGGTCGGAACAGCTGCAAGAACTTCAAACAACATATATGTGTTAAGTGAAATTGGAAATGAAAAGTGTTGTCTAGGAAAGGAAGATGAAAGTTGGCTATGGCATAGAAGAATGGGTCACATGCATTTTGATAACCTTGCCAAAGTCGGCAAAAGAGAAACAGTCAGAGAAATGCCCCAGATCACGAAACCAACCAACACTTTATGCAAGCATTGTCAACAAGGAAAGCAAACAAAGACCAGGTTCAAATCAAAGGAATATTCAACAACAAGACCACTGGAAATTGTGCACACTGATCAAGTTGGACCAACTACAACAAAGGGCTTAAAAGGTGAAAAATACTTTATGTTATTAGTTGATGATTATACAAGAATGACTGCAGTTTGCTTGCTCAAGAACAAGTCAGAAGCTTTTGAAAACTTCAAGATTTACAAGGAAATGGTTGAAAATGAGATGGATTCAAGAATCAAATGTTTGAGATCTGATAATGGAGGAGAGTTCACTTCAAAGGAATTTATGGACTACTGTAGTAGTCATGGAATAAAAAGGTAATTCTCCATTGCTAGGATACCTCAACAGAATGGAGTTGTTGAAAGAAAGAACAAGACAATACAAGAAATGGCTCGAACAATGCTAATAGATTCCAAATTGACAGATATATTTTGAACACAGGCAGTGCATACAACAGTTCACATTCAAAATAGAGTAATTCTCAGAAACAACAATGATAAAACTCCCTATGAGCTATGGAAAGGAAGACCAACAAATGTGAAGCATTTCAGATTTTTTGGAAGCAAATGCTACATCAAAAGAGAAGATGACAGAATGGGAAAGTTTGACTCTCGTGTGAACAAAGGAATACTTGTTGGTTACTCAAGTACAAGGAAAGCATACAAGTGTTACAATCTAATATTGAACAAAGTTGTGGAAAGCATCAACGTAACAATTGATGAAACAGGCAGACCAGAATCAAAGGAAGAAGAAAACAAATCAATGGAACGAATTTTTGAAGAAAAATATGAAAAAGAAGTAGAAGAGGAAGATGGAGATGAAGAGAATCCGACAGAAGTAGAAGAGCAAGTTCAGAAAGTATCTCCAAAGAAACATAGCAAATGAGTACAGAAGAATCATCCTTCAGATGAAATTATTGGAAACAAAGATGCGAGAGTTAAGACTAGAAGAAAAATCCGTTCACCAGAACAAACACACCTAGCACTCTTATCTACAATTGAACCAAATTGTTTTGAAGAAGCCAGCAAGGATGAATTTTGGAATAAGGCCATGGATGAAGAATTGGATCAAATAGAGAAAAAT
>ML778856.1:87108-112314 GCA_009831015.1 Picea engelmannii | reverse complement strand
ATTTATTGTTGACTGATTCTGGTGAACCAGAATGTTATGAAGAGGAAATGCAGGTAGACACCAAAAGGAAGTGGGAGCAAGGCATGAAAGAGGAAATGGATTCCTTGGTAAATAACCATACTTGGGACTTGGTTCAGTTGCCTACAGGAAAAATAGCATTGCAGAATAAATTGGTTTACAAGGTGAAGGAAGAAGATGGAGGAGAAAAGCGGTACAAGGCTAGACTTGTTGTAAAGGGGTTTGCACGAAAGAAAGGTATATATTTTGATGAAATATTTTCTCATGTTGTTAAAATGACTTTAATTAGAACTATTTTAAGTCTTGTGGCAGTAGAAGATTTGCATCTTGAACAGTTAGATGTAAAAACATCTTTTCTCCATGGGGATATGGAGGAAGAGATTTATATGCAGCAGCCACAGGGGTATGAGGTCAAAGGGAAGGAGAATTTGGTATGTAGGTTGAAGAAAAGCTTATATGGCCTAAAGCAAGCTCCAAGTTAGTGGTATCTGAAGTTTGTCAGGTTTATGATAGAACAGGATTATAGTAGATGTCATTCTGATCACTATGTTTATTTTAAAAAGCTAGAAAATGGAAGTTTTATTATCTTGCTATTGTATGTAGATGGCATGCTTGTTGCGGGGTCTAATTTGCAGGATATAAATGTGCTCAAGAAGAAATTAGCCAAATCATTTGCGATTAAGGATTTGGGTGTTGCAAAGAAAATCCTTGGTATGAGAATAACAAGATACAGGAAAGATCGCAAACTGGCATTGTCTCAAGGTGAGTACACAGAGAAGGTGTTGGAGAGGTTTAGAATGCAGAATGAAAAACCAGTTAGTACACCTTTGGCCAGCCATTTCAAATTAACTAAGGAAATGTGTCCCAAGACACAGGAGGAGATAGAATACATGTCCAGGGTCCCATATTCATCAACAATTGGCATCTTGATGTATGCAATGGTTTGCACAAGACCAACTATTGCACATGCAGTGGGAGTTGTGAGAAGATATATGAACAATCTAGGTAAAGAACATTGGGAGGCAATAAAGTGGATTCTCAGATACTTGAGAGGTACTGCTAATCATGCATTATGTTTTGGAGATTCAGAAATTGTTCTACAAGGATATGTTGATTTAGATATGGCAGGTGATAAAGATAGCAGGAGGAGTACCACATGGTATGTGTTTACTATAGGTGGAACAACAGTAAGTTGGATTTCAAAACTGCAAAAGGTTGTTTCACTTTCAACAACAGAGGCAGAGTATGTTGTTGCCACAGAGGCTAGTAAAGAGATGATTTGGTTACAGAGGCTTATGGAGGAATTGGGAAAGAAGCAAGAGAATAGAAGGTTGTACTATGACAGTGAGAGTGCAATTCATCTTGAAAATAACTCAAACTTCCATTTGAAGACTAAGCATATACAGTTGAGGTACCACTTCATACGATCTGCCTTGGAAGATAGACATTTGAAGTTGGAAAAGATACACACTAGCCAGAATCCTGCATACATGTTAACAAAGGGAGTAACCAGGGAGAAACTGAGTTCCTGCTCAGTTTCAGTTGGTCTTCAAGAATGAAGATGAAGATGAGAAATTTGCCAAGTCCAAGAAGGTTCAGAGTCTAGCATATATAGCAGTGGTGGAGTTGTTGAGATCAGTCTCCAAGTGGGAGATTGTTGGTTGTGGAGCCTGATTATCTTCCTGATTTAGAGGTCTTTTACTTTCACCTGTGTTTATACCCCATGAAGTATTTACACCTTAGAAGTATGTACACTCTTCCATGCAGGGGAGTGCAGAAGGGGGGTACCCCCTCTGCGGGGTCCGGGGGGGATATCCGCCTAGTTGGGGGGTCTGGGGGCAAGAGGGCCCCCAGCAGGGGTTTGGGGGTAGTGTCCTCCGATGGGGGTTCGGGGGTGAATCCCCCAAAGGAAAAATTTCCTTGTAAATGTATATTGTAATTTCATTGTAAATCTGGACCATTCATTATAAGGTCGCAAATCTAACGATAGTGATTATGTTAGGGTTTTTTTCCCTAGAAGGCAACCCTCTTTTATGAGGGAAATGTATTGTGGCGATGGTTGATGGCGAATATTGTATTCTGAGATAGGAGACTGTGAGAGAAAGAAGAGCAAGTTACAGTGGGTTTGTTGTAGGTTGTATCCCTTCATATGCTGGATAATAATAAAGGAAGGACCTGGCAATTTCTCTGGTGGACATAGCCCACACTGGGTGAACCACGTAAATATATGTCTCTATTGTATTGTGTATCTTTTGTGTTTTGTTTCCGCATTTGTTTTATTTTATTGCTCCACGGTCCTATTTTTCTAACATATTTCTCTATTATGCTAATATAATAGATCTGGTACCTTACAAGTGGTATCAGAGCACTTTCCTCGGCAGAAAATTGTGGGTTAAATTTTTTTCAAGGTAGAGACATATTCTTGCGTCTTAAAGCTACAGAGATCTGTCGTTACATGCATAAACCCATAGTCAGGGAATCATACATGCATGAAATACAAGTGGTACTTAATCTCACATTTGTTGGCCACCCTTGTAACCCCTGCTGGTACCCCTTCGAGTGGCAATGCATCAGACATCATCTGTATACGAATCAACCTAGATCTCCTAAAGCCCTCCATAGATAAATCAATCAATTGCCTGATTGTTATAGTGTCACTGAGAATAGCACTCAGGAAGATACTCTCTAGTATCTGGGTAGTTGGGTAGTACGGTGAAGGGAACGATCTATCCTCCTTAGTTGGTGCCCTGAGATATTGGTTCTAGTACTACTATTGGACCCCGCATGTATATCAAAGAGCTATAGCAAAAGGAAAACCCTTGATTGTAGAACCCTTGAATACGGTCCTAACCCTTGGGACAGAAACAAAACCAGAACAGACAAGATCTATTGTCGCGCAACTATGCCTCGTGCATTCAATTTGCGAAATTACTACACATTTCTTCCTGTTAAGAATTTGGGCATTTCATCACTGCAGTAATCTTCACATCGGTGTATAACTCCGCAGGACTAAAAAAAAAAGAGTATAGTGGTCCTGTCGGCACACTTATTTGGGACCTATTCCATTGGACTCCCCTTTTCTCCCTGGTTGCAATCATACCTTTCATTTTTAACATTTTTTCCAGTGGACACAAGCCCCTCTCAACTTCCCCATTTTTCCACATATTCCATTATATTTCCCTTCTTTCCTCTGATCATCGTGGTACCTATCACTTATAAGTATTTTTTGTGGTCCCAGCCACCCATTTTTCCTTACCCACACTTCCCCTCTCCAAATGGACACCACTCGCAACCAAGACCTGCAAGATTCCATCAATCAAGTGACCTCTGAAATTGCCTCTACCAATTATTGCCTTGCAAAATTAGAAACCCACGTCGAGCACAAATTTGACACCATGGACGCCAAATTAATGAACCAATTTAATACCCTCTAGTCGGTTGTCAACCAGTTTTTGAACCACTATTCGGGTCCTTCCTCCTCAGACCAACCCGATGTTGTTGAATCCTTTCATTCTCTGCATTTTCAATCCAACTCCTTTCAGCATGGCCCATGTCTTCCCCATGTCGAGGTCAATAAATTTGATGGCTCTGATCCTATTGGTTGGGTCACTCAAATGGAGAATTATTTTTCTCTGCATGGTATTACTGATGAACTGGCCAAACTTTGCTATGATGTCCTCTATCTAGATCATGAACAATGGCAATGGTGCCACTGGCATAAAAATTCACGTCAAGGGTATATTACCTAGACCTGGTTTGTTGCTAAGCTATATGATTGCTTTGACACTGATACCCACTATCTCGATCGTTTGACCAAGTTGAAATAGTCAGGCACAGTGGAAGACTTTATATCTGCTTTTGAGCATTTGGCCTTTCGAACTGAGGGCATGTTAGATTCTTTCTTTTGTGAATGTTTTATCAGTGGCCTAAAGGATTAAATATTCTCCCATGTTCTCATGGCTCGCCCTTGGACTTGGTTGGAAGTTACTAAATGTGCTAAAGAATCCCAACAAGTTATATTTTCCTAGAACAAAAAACCCTCGTTTGTTCCTCACCCTTGCCCCACTAATCCTAACCCCCCTGTCACTCCCCTCAAGGTCCAAAAATTAACTAGGGTTGAAATGGTTGAATGCCAATTGAAGGGTCTTTTCTATAATTGTGATGAAAAATATTTTTCATGGCACAAGTGTAAGGAACAAAAGATTTTTATGGCCATTTCCGAAGATGTTCCTGAAGAATATGTGACAGTTCCAATTGTTGAAGAGCCCTCCCTTCCCAATGCTACCTTGGAGCCTGCTGACCCACATGAAGTTGAACCACTCATTTCCCTGCATGCTCTCACTAGTTTCTCTACTCCCAAACCCTCAAGTTCATTGGCTATATTAAGAATAGAAAGGTCGCCATCCTAGTTGACAGTGGTAGCACCCACAATTTTATCCATCGTTGCATTTCCCAGAAAACTAAATGCTATATATGTGTTGTCAATAACTTTCAAATCATGGTAGCCAATGGTGGGTCCATGAAATGTGGTGGGCATTGTGAAAATGTACGTCTTCAAATTGGACATTACCATCTGAAATTTCATATGTTTTCCATCGAAATGGGTGGGTGTGACATTGTGCTAGGTGTTGAATGGTTATGCACTTTGGGTCCCATTCTTATGGATTTTAAGGAATTAACCATGCAATTCCAATAGGAGGGACAAAGGTATCACTTCCAAGGTCTCACAGTTGGTTCTCTTGAGATCATCAATTCCTATTGCATGGAGAAACTCCTCAAGAAAGGCCACTCCAGTATTATTTCTCAACTCCATTCTATTCACGCAATTGAGACACCCTATGTGCATCCTAACCTCCGAGCTATTCTCTCCAAACACCAAGCTATGTTTCCCACTCCTCAGGAACTTTTTCCTTCTTGTGGTGTTCATGATCATTCCATACCCCTTGTTCCTAGCAGTATTCCTCCCAATGTTCACCCTTATCGTCATCCCTTTTCCCAAAAGAATGAAATTGAGAAAATCGTGCAGGAATTGCTCCAAGCGGGTGTTATTTTCCCAAGTACCAGCGCTTATTCTTCTCATGTGGTCATGGTACTTAATAAAGAAGGTACTTGGTGCATGTGTCCTGACTTTCGTTCCCTCAATAAACTAACCATCAAGGACAAATTTCCCATTCTTTTCATTGATGAAATCTTGGATGAGTTGAGTGGTGCTCAATATTTCACCAAACTTGATCTGTGTTTAGGTTATCACCATATATGTATGCAAGACATTGACATCCCCAAGACTTCTTTTAGAACTCATGAGGGTCACTATGAGTTCTTGGTCATGCCATTTGGCCTATGTAATTCCCCCTCCACTTTCCAAATCCTCATGAATGATGTCTTCCATCCTTTTCTTCATCATTTTGTCTTAGTTTTCTTTGATGATATTCTCATCTACAGTAAAACTTGGCAATCCCATCTTTCCCATGTGGATCAAGTTCTTCATCTACTCTCTCAGCATCAATTTTTCCTCAAACATTCTAAATGTGCCTTTGGAACCTCGAAAGTTGATTACTTGGGTCATATTGTTGGCAAGGCTATTGTCCGGGTGGATCCTAAGAAGATTGAAGCCATGCAAGATTGGCCTCGCCCTAAGAATATCAAAATCTTGCATGGTTTTATGGGTTTAACAAGATATTATCGTAAGTTTGTTCAGAAATATGGCAAGATTGTGGCACCTCTCACTACTCTACTTAAAAATAATTCTTTCACTTGGACTCTAGCAGTTGATCAGGCATTTCAAGCATTGAAGGAGGCTATGTGAACTACTTCGGTCTTGGAAATTTCTAATTTCACAAATAACTTTGTCCTGGAATGTGATGCCTCCGAGAGAGGAATTGGAGCAATCCTTATGCAAGAGGGCATATATTTGGCCTTTACCAGCAAATAATTGTCAAACCACCATGTTGGTCCCCGGTTTTGACCATGCTCTTTGCCTATATTATATACCACAGACCTCCATTTATATGCCAGTACCACCTTTTTGACCTCATTTTGACATACTTAACATCTCCCTATCATTCAAAGGGGTCACCTAAGGTATCTTTGCATTTCAAACTATTTTTTATGCACTTTAATGCTTTAAATTGATAATGGGACTAATATCGCTTGGGTTAGGTACCACTGCTATTCTTGGAATAGGATGCCGGTACCAGGTACCAACTCGCACCGTGGAGGTACCAATGGAGCCGTTCGAGATCTATGCATTATGTGTGCGTTATGGTTCGAATGAGAAATAGAAAGATTCATAGGCCAGCTGGAGTCATTGCCACAGAGTGCTCGAGAGCATAATGATAACCCTGGATCGATTACTCTTCATCATTCACACTTCGTGACACTACGTGTCACGAAGATGTGAAATACGTTTTAATTTGATTCCACGACTGTTCTCGGATCAGGGATCYGTTTGTTTCTATGCATCTTCGTTTTCGACTGTTATGAACAATAAGACTTCTATTAAAACCCGGGATCACTCCTRAGAACRGGTTACTATTACTACTGTTACAGTTTCTATTGCTATTGTTATCGTTACTGGATTATGTAATACCGTGGATCTATGTTTTGAATACAGACTGTTGTTACGTTCTATTACTTGACTGTCATATGATCTGAGCATTATTTTGATGAGTTAATGAGACGTGAAGTTACATTGTATTTGCATAGAATGATCTAGTCGGCTCTGGTCGTTTCCCACAGTGGTTGTGCCGTTTGGTTGGGCCCACCAAACTGGTGCAATTCGCTGCCTTAATTTGCAATAGATTTAGTTTGTGCTGTTGTAGCTTTAGTTCATCTCAACATTTTAGAACTTGCATCTGAGGTAGCTTAGCGTTCACAGATTTAGCTTTAGTTTATCATAGCTTCAGTTCATTGCAGTGTGTTAATGCTTGCTTACACGACAGTTTAAAAGTTTCAGAATCATGTTTATTCATTCCTCAACAGACTCAATTTCCAGACTGTTATCTTTTTATGTTGGTGAATGTTAAACGCAGTACTGATGCCTGTAGGGTTAGCATATGCATATGATTGTTTGGCTTTTCACTTTTACTTCGAACATAACTCAGAATTAGCATGCACTTTGCTTTGTTAGGCAGTAGTTGCCTTGCGTGCTTAGACCAGTTAGGTTACAGTTAGAAAAAAAGGAGCTCCTGGTACCAGTTAATAGCATAATACTCTGTTTTCCTGTAGACAGAATAGATTGATTTTTGCTGCTCAAAATGAATGCATTTTCGACAATACTCTGTTTGTCCTAACTTAAACAGAAATGATGATGGTAAATGATTGAACATAGAGGTACAATAATCTTGTGGAACCACATCTTGGGAATAAGAATAGCAGTACCAGCATTTGAGTACAAGACTGTTTTTTTTCTGTTGATGACTGAAATAGGAAATGCTCAGTTTCGAGTTCGTCATTAGAATTCAAGTTTACGGGATAGGTGTGTGTTTTATTCTTAGGATAGCATTTAGATAGAGACTAGACTCTTTCCTGCACATACTGTGTATCAGCTCGAATTTTACCAACCCTGGTTTGACAATTTAGTGTTTCAGGTCACTTAAAAGCTTCAATTTAGCCATTTGGGCCAATCAATATATGAAAATGAAATGTTAGCTATTATGCATGCAGTACATCTCTTGTGCCCTTATCTCTTGGGACAATGCTTCCAAATTAAGACAAATCATCAAAGCCTCAAGTATTTTCTAGAGCAACAACCTTCCTCTCTATAGAAACAAAAATGGGTAACTAAGCTCTTTGAATATGATTATGAGATCATTTACAAAAAAGGAAAATAAAATGTGGTTACTGATGCCCTTTATCGAAAATATGAAGATGAAAGGTCCCTTTTCTCCCTATCCTTCATTTTCCCAGATTGGCTCCAAGTTGTTCGCCAAGAATGGCTACAAGACCCTAAAATTTTACACCTGGTCCAACAGCTGCAAGACAAATCTCCAGTTTCCCCAGGGTACTCTTGGCACAATGATGAGCTTCGCTACAAAGGTCATTTTCGTTTAAGTAAACAGTCACAACTTAAATCCATGGTTCTTTCTGAGCTTCATGCTACTCCCACAGCTGGGCACTCAGGGTTTACCAAAACCTATGACAGGGTCAAACGTTCTTTTTTCTAGGATGGTATTAAAAAGGACGTTCGCACTTGTGTGGCTGAATGTGATGTTTGTCAACATAACAAGGGAGAAACCATCAAATTCCCTGGCACACTTCAACCACTTCTGATTCCACCGGCTATTTGGAGAGACACCTCTATGGATTTTATTATAGGGTTACCTAAATCAAGCAATAAGTCGGTCATCATGGTGGTAGTTGATCATATTTCCAAGTATGCTCATTTCTGTGCTCTGCAAAATCCATTTACTACATCCACTGTGGCTCAACTTTTCATGGATCGTGTCTTCAAGATTCATGGCATTCCTCATTCTATTGCTTATGATCGAGACCCCACTTTCACCAACAATTTTTGGAAAGAATTGTTCAGGCTACAGGTCACCCAATTGCATCTCAGCACAACCTATCATCCCCATAAAAATGGTCAAACTGAAGTTGTCAACAAGTGTTTGGAGACTTATTTGAGGTGCTTTGCCTCTGAAAGGAAAAATCAATGGGAGCAATGGTTACCATTAGCTAAATGGTGGTACAACACTTCTTACCATAAAACTACTCGCATGACTCCTTTTGAATCAATCTATGGACAAAAGCCACCTTTTGTTCTCTCCTACATGCTAGGTGTCTCAAAGGTTCAAGCGGTTGACCAAATGCTTACAGTTCGAGATCCTATTCTTCATACCCTCAAAGAGAATTTGGTTATGGATTAGAATCGCATGAAGCAACAAGCAGATCAAGGTCGCTCAGAACATCAATTTGTTGAAGGTGACCGGGTATTTCTTCACATGCAACCTTATAAACAAACTTCACTCAAAGATGAACATTGTCAAAAATCGACGCCCAAATTTTATGGTTGTTATATAGTTCTCAAGTGAGTGGTACAAGTGGCCTATCATTTATATTTTCCTAGTTCTTCCAAGCTCCATCCTATTTTTCATGTCTCCTTCTTAAAGAAGGTTATTGGAACTAAGTGCCAAACCCAAACCAGCCTTCCCGAATTTGTTGAAGAAGGATCCATCTAGTTGTAGCCACAAGTCATTTTGGACCAGCGTGAGCATCGTCTTCATCAGTGCACCATCAAGGAAGTGTTAGTTTAGTGGAAAGATACAACTCCAATTGATGCCACCTAGTAGCCACCTAGCATTCTATGGAAATTTCCTCATCTCAAGCCTTGAGGACAAGGTTGGTTTTAAGGGGGAGGGAATGTTAGGGACCTAACCTACCTAACCCCTCAAGTGGGTATAATAACATATTTACATGTAATAAAGGTCAATATTAATAAGGCCTAGCAATGAGGAGGAATAAGTCAATTGTAAGAAGACCTAATAGAAGCTTTCGCTTCTAGAAGGATATTCCTCTAGATTATTCTTTTGGATAGATAGATTTAGTATAAATAAGAGTAGAGGGCATGAGAAGTTTTGTCTTGGAAAATTATTGTAATAGGGATATTCTCTTCTAGAGGTTTCCCCCTCGAAGAGGCAAGTGAACATTGTTTCCTATCAATAAAGGTATAATTCTAGTGTTGTGGTTCCATATAATTTGTTGTTATGTTGTTATCTCTGCAATATTTTAGTATTATGTTGTTATGTCAATGTTATTCTTGGTATTATTTCTCTATTATGCTAATATAATAGATCTGGTACCTTACAATGAGGTCTATATGTTTAAGGAAGTTAATGTAACAACTCGAGAAAATACTTATGACACTCCTTGAGGTGACCAGACTAAAGGAAAATCTATCGATCAACCCTCCACTTCCACTCCTCCATCTTCCAATCCTCTTCAAATTGAGAATCCAATTTCTGACGTAGTGTTGCGCCCACCAAAGAGAGTAATTTGAAAGGCGACATTTAATCACAATTCCCACATTGCCCAAAACTACAATATCATTGAAGATTTCATGCAAGCGCCTTGTTCTATGTAAGCCCTTGAAGTTCTACAGAATTGTCCAAGTTAATGTAGAACCTTGTTGTCAGCTATTGGAGCTATGGATCTGGAGAAGTCGAACCTAATTACGTTTAATATGGATTACTTTAAGGGGAGCCTTTCCCAACACTTAGCATTCCAAATTCAAATTTTGGTTGGTGGAAAGAAAATCGATCGCATTGTTTTGGATGAGGGAGCCTCCACCTATGTCATGTCTTTACCTTGTTGCAGAGCCCTTGGTTCTCCTAAACTTATCTAGTCTCCTACCACCTTGAAAGCATTTGATGGATGTGTTTTCCAACCTCACGGACTCTTGCAATACTTCGATGTGACATTGAAGGGTAAGATTGTTATGGTCGATATCGAAGTGGTTAACACGCCACTGAATTATAATTTGTTAGTTGGTCACAGATAGTTCTGTGCGATCACTGCAGTTGCATCTTCGGCATCTCATATCTTATGATTTCCCCATCAAGGAAAATTATCATTGTTGACCAACTTGACTATACAACTCCAAATATCCACAATGCTACAACGAATAATGTCATTTTTCTAGGACATTCTAGTCTTGAGAGTGTAGGAGTAGGTTTTCTTAGGGATTCCTTGCTCATGGGGTTTTTCCTTTTCCCACTCCTACCACCGCGCAGGTTTCCACGTCAAACATGATTTTGAATCATGTGTGACAATCCCTAGAATCATCTGATCCCTTGGTGTTATCTGGTCGTAATGAGCATAGTTATTTTCATATGTCAAGCTCATTAAAAAATGAAACAGATGCTCATCAGCATAGTTCTTTTCCTTTGTCAAGCTCATTAAAAAATGAAACAGATCCACCTCCATTTGAATCAAGTCTCACTCTAGATCACATACTTGAACCTTGTTTTCCTCTGCCTCATGAAAATATTCCTATTAGTAACCAAACATCTAAATGAGGAAATAAGAAGATTCAATAGAGGAAATGACGCTTGGGGGGCAGGCCTCCAACCTCTAGACATCATGCTAGAGTGAAACCGCTAGCTTCTATCACGCAAGCTGGGGGGAAACCACCTCTAGAGAGACATGCTGCTAGGAGTGATCCTCACTTAGGGGTCACTCCCATCGTAACATAGTACCTTTTCTATAATGAGCTCGGTATTTGTTCTTTCTTGTGCTCGTTAAAACATGAGATTAGGTTACCGAGTGTACTTTTATCTCTTTTTTGGACTCATAAAATCTATATGAAAAAGGAACTCTTTGGAGTTTCCTTTAAGCTCTTTCCAAACTCCCTAAACATGAAAAGATTGTCGAGTGATCTTGCTTCCTTTCACACTCATTAAAAGGTTTGAAAGGGCATCTTTCAAGTGGTAGTTTATATCCTTTTCAGCCTCGCGAGACTAATTACGAAAAATCACTACTCTAATAAATCATGATTAGAAGAATTATCCCCTCTATTTTTTTACACTTTTTGGGGGCTTGGGAAACTAAATTTACAAAAAAATCATCCATGGAGTCCTCTTTAAGTTCTTTTCAAACTCTCTAAACATGAAAAACCATCGATTTAACCTTCTTTTGGCTCGTAAAACTATGCATCGAAGGACCTATGTGAGTCCAATATCCAAGACCCATACAGGACCAAACTCCTCCTTCTTCAGGTTTGTTAAACATATGGTGAGGGACTCATCCAAAGGATGAGCTATACCGAGCATTTGTTATCCTCCTCAAGATCATTAAAAAATAAATAGGTGCTCATCTATCTGGGTGGGGGAAAATTTGAACGAAGTGTGTCAAGTTTTTTAGAATCTGTTATGGCAGTTATTGTCCCCCTTGAACATGGCACTTGTTTGCGTCTTGTCTTACAATTGGGTAATTTGTGTGTCTCTGAGTCATACCAATTCTGTGTCATCATACTTTTTCATTCCAGTCAAAGAGTGCTCTTTTCTCTGGCACATTATGTTATTGGTACTCATCGAGTCAATGTTGCCAAGTCACTTGTCGTGCTTCATCATGTTCAAGGGAAGTTTCACTTCAAACCATCCATCTACAGTATTACCAGTTTCCATTTCCTGTGTCATTCCATAATCATTCGATCCACCATCTCACATCACTTTCATGTGTCATATTTGTGTCGATGATGGGGGATACATCATGGCCCTCCTTCAATGAGTTTGTTCCTTTTGGCTTCAGCACATTATCCAGGAATTAGACTTAGAAGCCAGTTAGTACCTTGGGACATGCATGCGTCAATGGTAGGCCTCCTTGCTTCTGACGATAGGTTTACATAATTGTCCTTTAATCATATGATTCCATGAATGTTCGACCTCATCTCATTTATTCACATTCACTGGAATGTACTAGGGTACCTCGGGAGTCATTGTCATCATTGGTGATTTCCCTCGCACTTGTTAATGGTTTACCTCAATGAATGGTAATAAAGTGGTTTCTACCATGTTCGACATCAAATCATCTATTCACATGGATAGATTTGTACCACATCGGGACCAGGGTGAAGACCCTGGGTTGGGCTCTCACTTTATTATGCGTTTTTCTCGGGCTATGATGGAGATCATTTGAGAATGTAAAATGTTTCAGTATAATCCCCATGCTGACAATATTACTGATATATATAATGTCACATATTCCACATTGTATTTATTTGTGGCTATGCTTTGTCATCTCGTAGCTCCACTATGTATTTTTCATGGCTACGATCAGTTCATGTCATGGAGGTATGGATCCACATTGTATCTTTTGTGGCCATATCCTTATTCAATATTCTCATGGATTTGCAGTGTATTGGATGGTGGCCATGCTTTGAGTCATATTGTATTTCGAGAATAGGTATTCATGCCTCGTAAATGGAACATATTTGTATATTGACTGATGATTGTTTGTAGCTTTTGTCAGGTTCTCCTACTCCAACACCCTTGCATTGAAGAATTTGTAAAGTGTTTTGGCCATCAGTTTCTCTTCGGACCTCGCACTTTAGGGGTCATTTGTTACACACCAAAATGTCACACTTGAGTTTCACACCCTAAGTGTCGCAAGTGTCGCAAAGTGATGTATGCACCTTTTTAAGTGTCACATGCACTGTCACAAGTATCATATGCACCTTACCAAGTATCACATTCATTTTTTTAAGTGTCGTAGCCCCTTGACACCATGAAAATAGTTTTCACAATCCCTAAGTCATGTTGGAAGAAGAATCCCTCTCATCTGACAGTCGAAACATACCTTTTTCTTGGAAAAATTGACCAATTTTAGGCACTTGTGAAGGGTGGCGCCCCCCTGAACATTCTAAGGGAGTGCCAATTCATGGGGTGGTTCCCCCTTTCCATGTTAGGGGAGCATCATTTTATAATATGGCACCCTATTTTCAACTCTGGGGGAGCGTCAGTCTTGTTAGAGGAAATCAAGGGATCTCCCACCTTTTCCTAAGGGAAACTCTCTTGGGATGAGGTTTTTTGTGGTCAAATCCTACCCTATGGACTCTATCCTATGATCTGATCCCAACTTAAAGAGACATATCCTCACCCATATCCTTCGTTTTATCATGGTGGTTGTGCCTCTCAAGCCTATATATTGAAGGTATTTCCAAGATGAAGGGACGATTACAGGTATCAAACCTTTGATTTTGGAGGAAGCTTCAGCATTTTGATTTCAAGATTCATGCAAGGTTTGGACAAGGATATCTTGGAGAAGTGACTGCATCTTGAATCATTATTTGTAAGTTCCTTATTTGGATTTCCAATTAATATAAACTTGGTTTATTCCCTTAAATTTCATGTGTTCTACATTTACTTGCATGTTGTCGTTTTAGTCTTCATAGATAAATTTTCTTTATATAATCATCTAGATTAAGAGAAAGATTTCCTTTGCTAGTATTTGCAGGACTTCAGTTGTATTGTGGAGCTTGGAGGTCAATTTTAAGGATTGGAGCAGTGAAGATGAACATCGCAACAAGGTACACCACATTCTTCTTCTCTCTTTCTTGATTGATTTAGTTAGATCTATAGGGAAATTAGTAACCACTTGTTCTCTTCGGCCTTTGGACCAAAGATAGGAGTTTTGGTTCAAATGGGAGCTTCACCTATCCGTAGGGTAAGATTTTTCACAACACCCCTAAACTTATCTTTATTGGTGAAATATTAGAGCTATTGATTGTGAAACTCTAGGGTTTGACCTATCTTCCACTTGATCTCTTACTAGAAGTCATAGAAACATAGGATTACATTAGGAATTGTGTTTATATATCCCCCTAATCTTCTTTCCTAAAGGATTATACCTATATATTATGATTGTACATCCCCCTAAAATTTAACCATTGAAGTTTCTTTTCCTTTTATCCTCCTTCAAGGTTGCATTGACTCCATATGCCCAAGATTTAAGATGGCACTAATATTTTCTTGTTTCAAGTGATATCAAAACTCTAGTTTTTAGTCTTTTCTCTCTCGACATTTTGTGCTAACTTAGGACTAATTGCATTTCATCCTCATATTTGTATCATTCCTATCCTAATGTCTTGCATCTTATCCCATATTTTCCATTCAACGTCATTAATGCTGCAATAATTGGATTTTTCAACCATTAGAGTTTATCATCTTGCATCTATTTAACATAGTTTAATGCCCTTTCTTTCAATCATCTATTGGTCAATGGTTCATTATTATTTTATCTTATATTTGGAGTATATATCATTTCATTCTTTATTATTTTAATATTGATTTCTTACTATTGTTATAAAATTGTTACACATTGAAGTACATTATCTTTCATGCAAGTCTTATTACAACCTTTATTTTTCTTTCGATAGCTAGTGTTTTGAGACATTATATTTACTCTTATAGCTTAATAAACATAATCAATTAAGATCGGTGGGTTAGATCAAGTGGATGAGTGTTATTGTTTGCTCGAATGAGGTTCTAGGGTCGAATCCCTAGCCAGAAGATTGTTTAGGGCCTCACTTGATGTCCCCACCGGGTTAGGTCCGTAATCAGGATGAACGGTTTACCCTGTTTACCATCCACAAAATGTGGGGAAGTACTTGGGGGTTTCCCATGTTGTATTCCTAGGAAAAAAAAACATCATTGATTGCCTTAATAACACCCCTCACACATGCATAATTGATTTTCTTTGTCTAACTCATCTTGACCTTTCCCTTAACCTTAACATTTCCCTTAACCTTGACCTCTAATAAAGAAACTAAGAAACAAAGTCATAGACATGCCTTAGGTTGATAAGGAAGCATCCCTTGTGTTGGATCTATATCTTTCACTAAAATAAGGGAAGTACTTTCTTAGGTGACTGTGGAAACTATTTCCATATGTTACACTAGTCGAGCACTTTATGAAATCTTTGCACAAGTGCTATATTTTGTGATAACACAACTAAAACCAATTATCATAGCCCAACATATAAGCTACTAATCACAAGGATAACAAGTATTGTTGGCAATTTGGTTGTCATTGATGTCAACCTTGATAAATAGGTGAAGTATCATTTATTGATTAGTTTGAGAAGCATTTTCAATATTAGACATATTGTTATGAAGGTGACTTGAATGTCAATCATTGTCAATATTATACATAATTTTATGAAGGTTGAACATAATTTTATGAAGGTGACTTGAATGTCAAGCATTGTCGATATTGGACATAATGTTATGAAGGTGACTTGAATGTCAAGCATTGTCAATATTAGACATAATGTTATGAAGGTGACTTGAATATCAATAGAAAGATAATATTGAATAATATATTGTATGATCTTGATACACTCATTCTATATTGTATAAGGTTGATATTGTGTCATTAACATCCATGCACAAAAGAAGAAACTATGAAGAAATTGTCCAGATTAAAAGGATAAATGGATAATCCAATATGGATCCATACAAATCACAAATAAAGAAGTTAATAAGACATGGTTCATTAAAAGTGATTCATAAAATATCAATTGAAGGATATTATAGAGATGAGACAGAATGTCAATGGTGGATGTTTGGTAAGGAAGCATCGACACAATCAAGTAACAAATAGATTCAATTCAAACAACAATAAGTTCGACTATCTATAAGTTGATCGACTACAAGACGAGTCGAAGATAAGTCAACCAACTGCAATCCTGCATATCGAAGGAAGTTATAGAAGACAATTCGATCAATTTCAAGATGAGTAGAAGACAAGTCGACCAACTGAAGGTCGAAGTCAAAGGAAAATTGAGTCGGGAAATCCAAGTTGACTAAAGCAAGTCGAGATGACCAAAGTTGAATTTCTCAAGTCGGTTTTCCTCCAAGTCGAGTCAGTCCAAGAAAGAAGTAACCTAAAGGTCGAATTTGAAGAAAATTTAAATACAAGTCAAGTCGAGGCTGAAGCAAGATGGGTTGCATAGAATTGAAATACTCAAGTCGAAATTTCTCCTAGTTGAGTTGACAAAAAATATGTTCGTCAGTCGAATGAGGAAGCAAATATGAAAAAGGGTGAGACCAAGTCAAATCTTTAGTGACTAGCAGCTGAGAGGGAACTGATTTTGATATAATCATCAAGAAAAATGTTTACAAGTTTCGTTTAAATAATCACCAACAAAGGAGATATGTGGAGTTCGATTTAGACATTCACGAAAATGTAATATGTATTGAAGTTGGTCTGGCATCCAAAGACAAAAGGAAAATCTGGGCAAGCTCCCTTCCAAGAACCGTCTGTACCAGCCACCTCGCACACTTTCCGGGGGAAGTTCTCATGCCTTAGATAATTGGGCATATTCTATAAAAAAACCCATGTCGTAGAATTTTAAAATTCATTTACATCACTCTATAATCGTCGTACAAAAATTGTTGTCTAAATTGGTGTATGAAAATTAATTAATAAAGGTAACCATTTGTGTTAATTAAATGAAGGGGTGCAATGTTTCATTCCAAAATGACACATTGTTTCAAAGTGGCACCCTTTGGAGGACTATATAAGTAAAGGAATATGAAGGGAAGAAAGTCTCTTGGTGGATATATATATATATATATATATATATATATATATATATATATATATATATATAATGGATTGAATGAAAGTTCATTCTATCAGGTTGGTGCATGTTTGCAAGTTGAGTCTTGTCATGAGGATTGGATTCCTCACATCTTAGTTGGATCTGAGATCAACAAGTTGGGTCTTGTTATGAGGGTTGGATTATGCATTTCTCAATTGGATCTGAGAACTACAAGCTAGGTCTTGTATTAGAGAGTTGGATCTCTCATATTTAGTTGAAGTTAAAGATATTAAAATATTTATTTTATTTGTATTCATTCAAGTTAAATAAATAAAAGAATGATATTTTATCTACTTAATACAATTTGTGTTATAGATGTTTATGAATAATTAATTGAACTGCATATATCTTATTCAGTTAATTTAGATAATCTATGAAAGTGTGAAAAGTATCCAAAAGTTCCATACACTGATTCACACCCCCCCCCCTCTCAGTGTCAGTATGTTTTTCAACAATTGGTATTAGAGTGGGTGCCTTCAGCACATTTTAAACACCGGAAGGTAGATTCTGAAGAAATCGGTGGAAAAATTGATCTATCCACAAATGAGGCTCCCTTATTTGAAGGAACAAACTACTCTTCATGAAGGGAAAGAATGAAATGGTATATGAAGTCAAGAGGATATGGTGTTTGGGACTCAGTAGTATATAAACCTTGGTACTCAACTACCTCAAAGAACAAATCCAAAACTTGAAAAGAAGCAAAGAAAAATAATTCAATAGTATTAAAGGAAATCTGGAATGGATTGTCAATCCAAGTTAAAGAAAAGATGGGACATTGCACCTCTACTAAAGTGCTATGTCTCCAGCTAGATAATTATTATCAAAATAAAGAACAAAACAAAGAAATGGACAATTCCAATCAGTTTATAGAACAAAACAAAGAAATGGAGAAATCTAATCAAATTAAAGAACAAAACTCAGAAATGGAGAAATCCAATTAGATTGAAGAACAAAATACAGATAAAGAGAATTCAAATCGGAATAAAGAACAAAACATAGAAGAGAAAAATTGCATCAAATAATTCATGCAAACCCCAGTCGCCAACAGAGAAGACTACTACATCAAGGAATTGATGAATACCTCGGTATTCACTAAAGAAAAACTATTAGATTTTAAGATTGATGGTGTAGCTACATTTGAAGTGATTAGTATGGAACTAGGAAATGATCTATTTATTGAAGTTACTAAGGATGTTCTTGACCACCTTGAATACACAGTTATGTGCACTTTAGAAGAGTTGGAGAAACTTCAAAAGAAATATATGTTGGTACTACAACATTTATATCAATCTAAAAACCATGAAGAGAAAGAACAAAAGACTCTGCTAGAATACAAAGAAGAAGAGATCAATAAATTAAAGACTGAAGTTGTTGATCTAACAAAAGAAATGAACGAGTTGAAGGCATATGACAAACTTAATAAATTCACAGAATAATTAGAAGAAACAAAAGAAATGGTCAACAGTCTAAAGACTCGACTTGAAGAAGCTAGGGAAAGTGAAGAAACCATGAAGAGCTAGTTGACTAAAAAGGAAGAATCGTGCCACACACTGGAATTGGAAGTCATCAACCTCAAAAGGATTCATCTAGAAAACAAGAAAGAAATCAAAAGATTGAAGACTAAAGTTCTCGATCTAACAAAATAAATAGAAGAATTTAAGACATATGAAAAAAAAAAAATCCACAGAAGTCTTGGATGACATAGAAGAAATAGCCATCAATCTAAAGACTCAAGTTGAAGAAGCTAAGGAAATAGAAGAAGACTTGAAGATCCAGTTGACTAAAAAGGAAGAAACATGTCACATGTTGGAATTGGAAGTTATCAACCTCAAAAAGAATAATGAATATACAAAAGCAACTATCAAATTCCAGAACAGCTCAGCCATCATAGATAAGATTTGGAACAGTCAAAGACCAACTGATGAAAAAATTGGTCTTGGGTATAATAAGAAAGAAGAAGGTGGCAAGTGGAAAACCATTCACAAACATGAGAAAGGATTATCCTCCTCAAAAGGAAAAAGTCCAATCACAAACAAAATACAAACCATGAACTTTGTTAAAGGAGGAAGCTATAAAAGTCAAAAACAAGAAACATATCAAAAGGAAAACTTCGCATGTCACAACAAACTCGAGTATGGAAACACCTTCAATGGTTATTGTTTTTCTTGTAAAAAAATTGGTCACAAAGCATTGGAATGCAAGAGTTCTGAAAACAAAAATTCAGGAAGGTCCAATAACTTAATGAGATGTTGGAGATGCAATTATGTTGGGCACACAACAAAGTTTTGTCATACCATATGATACTACAACTATGATAAGTTTGGGAAAAAAATCCCAAGACTGCAAGAAATCAAGAATATAACCCATGAAAAATAATCCATACAAGTCAGGAAGGAAATCTAATGAACTTTGGAAGAAAAGAAGAGAGAATAAATCTCAAAGGACAAATGTAGAAAATAAAAGTTCATCATACAGAGTGCCTGATGGAAAGATATGGAGAAGAAAATATGAAGCAGAAAGCAAGAAAGATGATGAAGATATTGCACCTAAAAATTAAGAAATTGATAACAATAAATTTATGGATCAAACTCCTAATAAGGAATGTGAAATTCAAAGCTTTTCATATGAAGAGGAACAATCTCAAGGAAGAAGAATTTCTAGAGAAGAAGATGAAGAAGATTACGGTGCACAAAACAGTGGTGGTGATGATGAACTCTCAAAAGCAAATCAGACTGTAGAATAGTGTGATGAATAAAAACCAAGTCCAAAATAAATGGGACAAAGATAGAGGGAGAATCCCCTTAGGGGGAGAAGAGAAATATTCCCTTTGTCATTTTTGTCAAATGGGGAGAGATAAAGAGAAACAAAGCCAAATCAAAGGACTCAAATACATAATACATTTCACAAGGCAAGTAAGATTGTTTTACTAAGGCTGCCATCAATAACGAAGGGAGACATTGTTGGCAATTTGGTTGTCATTGATGTCAACCTTGATAAATAGGTGAGGTATCATTGATTGATTGGTTTGAGAAGCATTTTCAATATTCGACATATTGTTATGAAGGTGACTTGAATGTCAAGAATTGTCAATATTGGACATAATGTTATGAAGGTTGGACATAATTTTATGAAGGTGACTTGAATGTCAAGAATTGTCAATATTGGACATAATGTTATGAAGGTGACTTGAATGTCAAGCATTGTCAATATTGGACATAATGTTATGAAGCTAACTTGAATGTCAAGCATTGTCAACATTGGACATAATGTTATGAAGGTGACTTGAATATCAGTAGAAAGATAATATTGATTGATATATTGTATGATCTTGATACACTCATCCTATATTGTATAAGGTTGATATTGTGTCATTAACATACATGCACAAAATAAGAAACTGTGAAGAAATTTTCCAGATAAAAAGGGTAAATGGATAATCCAATATGGATCCATACAAATCACAAATAAAGAATTTAATAAGACATGGTTCATTAAAAGTGATTTAGAAAATATCAATTGAAGAAGAGTCCAGAGATGAGATAGAATGTCAATGATGGATGTTTGGTGAGGAAGCATTGACACCATTGAGTCACAAGTCGAGTTGATTTAAACAAAAATAAGGTTGACTATCTAGAAAATGATCAACTGCAAGATGATTCGAAGACAAGTCGATCAATTGAAAGCCTTCATATTGACGGAAGTTGGAGAAGACAAGTCGATCAATTTCAAGATGAGTAGAAGACAAGTCGACCAACTGAAGTTCGAAGTTGAAGGAAAATTGAGTCGAGAAATCCAAGTCGACCAAAGCAAGTCGAGACGACCAAAGTCTAATTTCTCAAGTTGGTTTTATTCCAAGTCAAGTCGGTCCAAGAAAGAATCAACCTAAAGGTCGAAGTTGAAGAAAATTTAAATACAAGTCGGTTCAAGGCTGAAGAAATATGGGTCGACTAGAATTGAAATACTCAAGTCGAAATTTCTCCTAGTTGAGTCAACCAAACAAATGTTTGTCAGTCGAATGAGGAAGCAAATACGAAAAAGGGTGAGACCAAGTCAAACCTTTAGTGATGAGCAGCTAAGAGAGAACCAATTTTAATATAACCATCAAGTAAAATGTTTACAAGTTGAGTTTAAATAATCACCAACAAAGGAGATATGTGGAGGTCGATTTAGACATTCATGAAAAGGTAATATGTATTGAAGTTGATCTGGCATCCAACGATAAAAGGAAAATTTGGGGAAGGTTCCTTCAAAGAACCGCATGTGTCGGCCACCTCGCACACTTTCTAGGGAAATTTCCCTCATCTCAACTAATTGGGCATGTTCTACAAAAAACCCATGTCGTAGAATTTTAAAATTCGTTTCCATCACTCTAGAATCGTTATACAAAAATTGTTGTCTAAATTGGTGTATGAAAATTAATTAATAAAAGTAACCATTTGTGTTAATCAAATGAAGGGGTGCAATGTTTCATTCCAAAAGGACACATTGTTTCAAAGTGGCACCCTTTGGAGGAATATATAAGTAAAGGAATATGAAGGGAAGAAAAAGTCTTGGTATATATATATATATATATATATATATATATATATATATATATATATATATATATATATATATTGGATTGAATGAAAGTTCATTCTATCAACTTGGTGCATGTTTACAAGCTAAGTCTTGTCATGAGGATTGGATTCATCACATCTCAGTTGGATCTGAGATCAACAAGTTGGGTCTTGTTATGAGGCTTGGATTCCTCATTTCTCAGATAGATCTGAGAACTACAAGTTGGGTCTTGTATCAGAGAGTTGGATCTCCCATATTCAGTTGAAGTTGAAGATATTAAAAGATTGATTTTATTTGTATTCATTCAAGTTATATAAATAAAAGTATGATATTTTATCTACTTCATACAGTTTGTGTTATACATATTTATGAATAATTAATTGAACTGCATATATCTTATTCAGTTAATTTAGTTAATCTATAAAAGTGTGAAAAGTAGTCAAAAGTTCTAGACATTGATTCACCCCTCCCCCCTCTCAATGTCAATGTGTGTTTCAACAAGTATATTATAAGTTATAATTTTAAAAGCTAACCAAAATGTTTATAACAATTGACATATTGTAACTTTGAAAGAAACATGAACACATGGATAAAAAAAATATAACAATAACGCATTAAATAGAGATCCATATCATAGAACATGTAAGAGTTGAAAATAAATATATAAATAAAAATTGATATCATGAAACATGTAAACATTGAATATAAATAAATAACCATTAAGAACATTTTTATTTCACAAAGGTAAGAATAAGTACATACACAAAAGTAAACCAGGATATTCAAGAAGTTCAAAACCACTTATTATGAGTATTTATATTGCTACAATATGTAAAAACACATATGTACACAAAAGAAAACCATGATATTTAGGATATTCAAAATCATTGATTACAAGTATTTATATTGCTACAATAACTATTTTCCCAAGCAAACTTAGTGTATGCGACAATGTTACAATTATTACATTTAGTGTTTTATACATAAATAATCAAATATAACTTGAAACAATAATCAATGTTTAGACCAATTTAATAGGTACAATTATTATTACATTTACATTCAAATTTCTACACATAAATAATTGATGACAACTTCAAATAACAATTAAGTTTTTTACCTTATACATGAACTAATTTGTTATAAATTCTCAAAAAAAAAAAATCAATGTTTATGATTATCATGAATTAATGAACATGTTCACAGTAATGTTTCTTGTCACATATATATTAAATATTTTACATTTTTATTTCAAAATTATTTCATATAAATTACATTTCACTTTTGATTCAAATGCCATAAAACAACAAATTATATTTAACAAAAGACTTTACAAATCTATCCTTTAACATGATCAAGTAATATACTACATTAACAAGATAATATTTTCAAAGATAAGCCATAATAATTGTTAGGATATTTAGACACTTAGGAGTTAGTTAAGATCTACTTGGTCTAATATGTCGTTAGGTAAAAGTGTGTTTCTTTAGTATGCATTAGTATGCATTTGTAGTTAGGAAATCCGACGGTCATGATATGTTCTCGACATAGAGTGATCCGACGGTTCATACTCTCCTCGATCTTAACGACCATTGATCTGTGGCTTAACACCCGATTGGTCCATGATCTCTATTTAAAGAGCATGGAGGGTCATTTTCCGATGATCGATTGTGAGAAACTCTCTTGTAAAATCTCTCTGTAATCTTTTTCTTTGCATTAATAAACTGCTCCAAGTGGTCGCGTTGGCTGGGGTCGTAGATGTTTCCCCGTAGGGGTTTTAACACGTGAAAACATCGGTGTGTTGATCTTTGATCTGGTTATGTGAGTGGTTACTAAAGGTTTTCTTCCTCTGTTGGAATACCTGTGATGTCGAACATGGTATCAGAGTCTGTTTGAAGACCCGCTCCTGTTGTAGATCGAGATTGTGAAGCCGAGTTGCCTCATCTCCATTTTCTGGCATTTTCGTACATTTATGGGCTGAGAGGACTATTCCATTGTGTCCAGAGCACTCGTTTCATTCAGGAACATTTTTTGTTTCACTCGAAAATGTTTCTGTTTGCCCAAGATACGGCCATTACAGTCAGATCCGGAGGTATAAAGTCTGAATACACATTTTTTTTAAATTTTTGCAAAGTTTTGATTTTATTTCGGTTTGTATTTTTTATTTCCGGGCTGCTACTCTTTTAGATCTGCGTATTCTCTTTGCCCCGCGCCTTGTGCGATCTTGGCAAATCAGAAACAAATAGGAAAAGGTGCATCTTCCGGGTAAGCTAACCGAGATCTAACCCTTGTTGTCATCGAGAAGCGAAATTGTTTTCATGTGTGAAAAGAGTTTTTTTGGAGCATGCTCTCCAAGGCCGTCTTCCACAACAACAACAAAAACAACACCAATCCTCCTTCTGAACATTACAATATGTTTTTCTAGACCATTTGGTTAAAACTTGCCTTATTAAGTAAGAGGTCTTGAGTTCAAGTCTCTCTTTTGTTACCTTTTTTTTGAAAAAGTGCATGCTATAAATTGTAAAGTGCATTTCACTTCAAGTATAAAAGTGAATCACTATAAGTAGCTTTATATTTTATTTTAGAGTTATTTTGCATGCAACTTTTCTGTTATAAGGTAACCTCATTGTAAAAGTGATCCCCACTTCTCTTTATAAAAGTGGGTCACTTCATAAAGTAGCTTACACTATCACGTGGTTATTTGGTTACCATTTATGCCTTTTTTAAAAGGGGCATAACTCTCACATCGGAAGTCTGTTTTCAATGTCGTTTTTTTTTAAACTGCGCAACTTTTCGAGATCTTTCCATCCAGATCATTAGTTTCAGTTTTTAAATCTGCATTTTCTACATATTTAATATGGCTTCTACAAGTATTGTCATGCTTATCAGCAACAACTACTTCCAATGGAGATCCCATATGGAAGATTTATTAAGAAGTAAATGCTTGTATCGGATTACCATGGGAACGAAAACAGCCCCCACTGATGATGATAAGAAAGCCAAATGGGATAATAGGAATGACGAAGCATGTGGACTAATTGGAATGTCCATCTCTCCTGATCTAAGGTACCATATTCAAGGAATTGATGACCTCGAAGCAGCTTGGGACAAGATTGAATCTGTGTTTGGTAAACTCAATATTATTCAAGCACAACAATTAGAAAATCAAATATTGACCTTGAGTCCAGGTGATTTTTCTTGCCTTGGAGACTATCTATCTAATTTTAAAACACTCAGACTTTTGTGTGAAGAATGTAAGATAAAAATGGACGAAGAGCGTTGCATATATCTTATTCTTTCTAAGCTAGGTAGTGCATATTTTGTGTTTGTATCTACCTTCTATGCCATGAAAGAGGTTGTAGGGAAAGCTTATGTACAACCCACATTTGAGTCCTTTTGTACTTCCTTGATTAGAGAGGAAGATAAGCTTGTACAACTTGGAGTGATCAACACTGCAGGTACCTCAAACAAAGCCTTAGTTGCCCAGCAGAAAGATAAACCCAAGTATCCCAAGAAGCAACATCCTCG
>ML778856.1:51498-68071 GCA_009831015.1 Picea engelmannii | reverse complement strand
GGTAGATTATGGTTTGGACTATCATAGAGGAGATGGAATTCGTCTGGTTGGCTATACAGACTCAGATTGGACAGGATGTGTCAGTGACAGGAAAATCACTTCAGGGTGTTGCTTTGGATTGGGATCTGCAGTTGTGTCTTGGTTCAGTTGGAAGTAGAAGTCAGTGGCTTTCAGTTCAGCAGAGGCTGAGTATATGGCAGCTATTCAGGCTAGTTGTGAGGCCCTTTGGCTTCACAAGATGTTGGTGGGATTGTTCGATGTGCAGTTGAGGCCTACCTTGATTTACTGTGATAATCAGAGTTGCATCAAACTCTCGGAGAATCCAGTTTTTCATGACTGGTCTAAGCATATCGAGATTCGGTATCACTTCATCCATGATTATGTTCAGAGAGGAGTTGTGGAGCTACAGTACATATCTACAAAGGAGCAGGTTGCAGACATACTCACCTTGATCAGCTCATGGGGGGGAAATACTTTAGTAAGATTGATTTGAATTTTGGCTATCACCAGGTCCCGATAGAACAGATAGATGTATAGAAGACCGTCTTCAAGTCAAAAGAAGGTCTTTTTGAATGGTTGGTCATGCCCTTTGGTTTGACAAATGCTCCAACCACTTTCATGAGGATGATGGATGATATCCTGTAAAAATAATAGAAGAAATAATTGAAAAATTATAACTAATAAATTGAAAATTTGGTAAATGAGAATACCATGCTTAAGGGTTGGCTGGCCTTTACCCGATCTACCCTAGTTGATAAAACTAATGTAGATGAGGGGAAATTGACTCTTAAACATCCAACAACTAGAGGATGTTAGTATCCTTAAAGAATGGTCAATTGAGACTTCCTCATATCCATTGTAGAAGAGAATGATATTCCTATGGGAGGGTCAAGTGACCCTTCCTTAGTGATAAAACTAGACGTAAAAACTACGTTTAAGGAACAATCAACACTTCCTAGGAATCCACCTTGAAAACAATATTATGCTATAACAAAGTTAAGTGAATCGTTCCCCATGGTCCCTTTAGATGATAATACTATTATTGAATACATTCTAGTCAATCCTTCCCTAGGATCCGAATGGACAAGAATACTATGTTTGACGAACGATTGGTCTATGCTAATACTATGCTTTAAAAATGTTCAATAGAAGTTTCCCCAGTAACCTCTGCAACACTAATACTATGCTCAAGGAAGGGTCAACCAACCCATTTTTAGGCCCTCCCTTGATGATAATACTATGCTCAAGGAAGGTTCGACCATCCCTTTCTTAATCTCCCCATTAATAAGAATATTATTCTCGAGGAAGTATTGACCGATATTTCTAAATGTTCCCCCTAATAGGCCCCTAAAATGATACACTTTTGACTATATTTACTTACTTTTGCTAATATATTACCCTCCTTAAAGATCATAATTATTCCAAGAAGTATCTATGTAATAAAGATTTGGTTCTTAGGCTTTTTTCAGGTATTTTGGATTGATCTCCCGTCTTCTCTTGTTTGCAGTAGTGATCTTAAGATGTTTTGATTGTTATATTCAATTTATTCTAGACTAGGTATATGTACTACATGCTAAAACCTTTGTGAGAGATTGATAATGTTAATTTTTTAATTTTTTTTTAAATCATAAGAGCATTTAGCAATATATTTTGAAAAGGATATAAAGGAATTATTCAACCAACACATTGGAGACATGATAGACAAAGGAATCTCCCTATCTTAAAACATAGTACTTGATACAACCACTATGAAACAACCTTGGCATGATTCAATGGCATTTTGGCCAGAGATTCAATGACTTAACCATCATGGTAATAGAATTTAACCACATACCCACCTCCATCGTGATTCCAGGACCATGTATTGGCATCGACACAATGATATTCACCCTCGTCATGATGTCTTGGCACCTACATGATCGTATCTACTCTCAGCATGATTCCAGTGCTATGTTTTGGCATCTACAACTCGTATATCTATAGTTGATCTCCAAGAACATAGGAAGAAGCGACCAACAATCAACCACGAGCTTCCTCCAACCTCAACGTGAAACAAGAATAAGGGATACTTCACAAGTTTGTTTTGCAAAAGTAGTTATTTGTCTTAGATCGGTTGTATATTTGTTACATACTCTAAAAATGGTATAAGATAAATTATTATATATATGAGAAGCCCTGCATTCGAGCTCAGCTAGAGAGGAAGAATGTATGAATTGTAATAATTGATACTTTATTAATATAAAAGAGATTGAGTTTTATGTCATTTTCAAGGCACTATAGCAATTTTTTTAGCTTTTAGATGGCCTGGAACTCTTAAGAAGGGCCCACTAATGAGGTAATAGTATTTTCCTCTTTTCCTTTCTGTCTATATTTTTATTTTAGCACTAGATTTCATTCTAATTATTCTAGTGTTACTTATAGCTTTATTTTTATTGTTTTGAATTGTGGATGAGTATGAGTAACAAAATCTTCATCTAGATCTAGTTTCCAAAGCAATAGATGTTGTATGGATTAAGAAATTGATTGTCCTTATAAATGTCTTATTGGAGTAGCCATAAACTAAATAGGGATTAGATTTGTCCAAGATATCATACCACAGCTAATAGATTTACTTTCATCCATAGATTTACTTTTTTCCTTAGTGTCTTGCATCCATTGAAGTTTACTTTCATTTATCGAATTTGCCAGTCTTAGAATAGATTCATTTTTTATCATTGAACAATGAGAACTATGATGCATAGATTCATTACACATTAGTGGGATCGATCAAAACAAGTGCCCTATTCCGTACAAACAATAAATTCTATCTTGCAAGCATATTAAACCCCAGGTTGATAGATAAGTGTGCAAGTGTTCTTAGTAAAAAATAGAAAACACACACAAGCACTATCTTTTTTGGCAACATTGTTGGGGATACACTAAGGAATATTGGATACTTGTTTTATACCGATGTAGGAAATAAGAACATTAGGTAGAGAAAAACTTAGGGGATTTTTGACCAACCTTTTTCCAACCTCCATCCAAGTATTATGCATTAGGTCATATTAAGATGCATGAGAAGAATTAGGGATGCTTGGGGATGCTTCCATGGTGTAGTAGGAGCCACCCACATTACTAACACCTTGGCAATAAATCATGTAGAAGGAGGTAACCCAAAGGGTATTCCAAAATCTTAGCACAATTCCCCTATTGAAACATTTGCATCCAATACACCAGCTAGCTAGCCCCAAGTTGATTCCACAACCTATGCAATCATAAGCTCTCCAACCACAGAATCTGTTGATATGAAAGAGGCTTTGGATTGTCAAAAATACCTTATTTATAAGCCATATTTATCTATTGATTCTCTTAAGTCTGTGGTATTTTGGAGAGAAGAGCTATTAAACATAATTAATGAAGGGGAGGGTTCTAAATTTAAGGAACTTATTACCTTTGAATTTCCTATCCCAGATTTATATGGAATGGTTCAAATGAAGAACATTCCACCCTTTGCCTTGTCTAAACTTCATGGCATGACTATCAAAGATCCAAACATGTTTCTCTTTTATTTTGATGTCTTATGCCAAAGTTATCATTACTCCTATGATGCCCAGAAACTTAAATTATTTTTATCCACCCTAAAAGAAGAAGCACTCCACTGGTTCATGGGGATTTGGGGAAACACTATTCATACATGGGAAGAGATGAGGAAAACATTCTTGAAGAAATATCAAGATTAGTGCAAATATAGGGATCTTCGAAAAGAAATTTTCAAAATTACCCAAAAGGATTATGAGATTTTGGAGGACTGTATTGAAATGTTTTAGTATAACCTGCAGATATCAAAGTGAAACAAGTTGGAAATAGAGAGTTTGCATACCATTCTCCTCGAGAGGATTAGAGATGATCGTATAGATGTATTAAAACTCATAAGGGTTGGAGATATCTCTCATATAGCATATGACCAAATTTGTGAATTATGCAAATGTTACTCACATGGCACTACAAAATATGGGAAAGGTCCCAGAAATACAATTTAAAAAACCACAAGGTCATCTGAAGGAGGGGTCACTAGGGATGAGTTGGGAAACCTATTATATAATTTCAAGGCTAATATCCTTAGTTCACTCAACTCTTAGTTGGACACTATGCACGCTAGAAAGAAGAATGAGGAGGCAGATCTGGCATTATCCATATTTTGTTCCAAATTCCAGAAGAAGCACCCTCTATAGGAATGTCCCTTGAAAATGTAGATATGTGTGTTATATGTGAGAAAAATTATGCAACTAAGAACATCCCTTCCTTACCTGAGCTCAAGTTAGTTTATCAAGGGGCTAATGAGGAAATTGAAAAAATATGTTTTGTAGCCCAAAAATGACAATGGCCACCACAACCACCAAGTATGGCACAAGATCCACCCCATTATTTTTCCTCATATCAATATCCACCTCAAAATTGGTATTTCATGATGCCATGCAAAACAATGGCCTCATCAAACCCAAATCCTTCCTTGGTAAGAAGGGGGAAACCATCCTTTGGGAACTTGCCTCAGCAAATTCAATATTATTCCCCTCAAATACATCCACCAATCCAACCTCCACAATAGTTGCAACTACCATCGAACCAATCTCGTCAAAAGTCACTGCAAATTCCTGCCCAATCCATGCTTAACCTAAACAATAAAGTAACCCATCACACCTACGATTTCAATCTACCACCTTATCCAACTTATTTCAATTCCTCTGTGAAATTTCATGAAATTCAATTACACTCTAGAAAAGTGGCCAATAATCAAACCTCCCCCACCATACTAGAAGAAAATGATGAGGAAGAGATCAATGAGTACTATGGTCAAAATTATCCCCAAACAATTCAACCATTCTCCTCAAATAATTCCAACCAGCCACGATCATGTAGACCTATTTCAAATCCTCCCTATCCAGAGAGATTTCCCATAGACAAACCCCTTACACAACTTGAATTTGATCTTTTGGGGGAAATTAAGAATGTGTGTGTCAAAATTCCTTTGTTCCATGCAATTAGATATGTTCTAATCTATGTTAAGGTTATTTGAGATTTGTGTTTAAGGGAGCATGGAAGGAAGAAGAAGGACCCTCCAACTGTCCATGTAATCATGAAGTTAGTTGATTTAATGTTAGGAAAGGTCTTCATACCCAAGTATGTATATCCAGGGAGTTTATTTATCAATGTCCATATCAATAATACTCTCACTTTGAAGACCTTGATTGATTTAGGGGTTTCTATTAATGTGATGGCCAAGGATAATATGGAAATAATTTAGTTGTCTAACCTGTGTCCAACCCCTATTATCCTTCAATTAGCTGACATGTCTACTATTAAGCCAGATGGCATAGTGGATGATGTGATAGTTTTTGTAGATTCCTGGGACTACTCGGCAGGTTTCGTGATTTTCCAACCAAAATCCAACCTAGGTGGATATCATTGATATTGGGAATCCCTTGTTGGCTACTACTGATGCGTACATCAATTGTAGATCAAGGGACATGACAATTTCCCATGAGAATTCCACCAAAAATCTCACCCTCTACCCTCCTACTAAACCTTCCTTGGAATTAGAAATACCTTCTTGGATAGAAGATAGTGATGATGAAATCATGCATCATGTCTTAACTTTGGAACAAGCTTCAATATTTGGGAGAGATGTTAAAGATGACCTAATTTTTATTTTCATGACATATCCTAGCGATAATTCATCTTATCCCTCCCTTAGTTACATTGTAGAAAATAATCCTCAAGAAAATTGTTCATTAAAGGAGTTGGAACAACATTTTGACTCAATGATCCCTTTGGATCCCCTATCTGAAAATCATAACACACCAGTTGAGATTGACCTAGAGAAAATTTTGAATGTTAACTCCAAACTAGAAACCTCTTAGCATGATCAACTCATCAAAATGTTATAGGAGCATAGCAATCCATTTTCCTGGGATTACACTGACATGAAAGGGATCCATCCTATTTTATTCACTCATCATATATACATCAAGGAGGATGCATGACCTATCAGGCAGCCTCAGTTAAGAATGAATATAGTTTTGAGGGATATAGTGAAGGAGGAACTACAAAAGTTTCTCAATGTAAACTTTGTCTATCATATCTCTAAAAGTAATTGGGCCTCACCTTTAGTGATTGTGCTAGGTAAGAAGGAGAAATGGAATGTGTTTCAATTACAAATAACTAAACAAGGCCACAATGAATGACTATTTTCCTCTACCATTCATTGATTAGGTCCTAGACACAACGGCATGCAAGAAATTTTCTCATTTCTTGATGGATTCAACAGTTACAACCAAATCCATATCGTCCGTGAAGACCAAGAAAAGACTAACTTTACATGTCCATGGGGAACCTATGCATATCGAGTATTTCCCTTTGAACTGTGCAATGCCCCTTTCACTTTTTAGAGGGTTTTCCTTGGAATATTTTCAAACTTGATTCATGAATTTGTCAAAATATACATGGAAAATTTCATTGTATACAAGGACACTTTCAAATAAGACTTGAGAAATCTTGAAAAAGTTATAGTCAGATGTTGGGAAACCAATATTTCCCTCGGCAACAAAAAATGTCACATGCTTCTTATTGAAGGGATTGTTTTGGGCTATCACATATCACCTACAGGGATCATGGTAGACCCTACAAGGATTGAAGTAATCCTAAATATCCCAGTTCTAGCACCTAAAAAGGATGTTCATATCTTTCTAGGGCATCCAAGATATTATAGGAGGTTTAATGAAAATTCACTAAGATAGCAACACCACCATTCCAACTGCTCTCGAAAGCTATATAATTTAACTGGACTACTCAATGTCATATTTATTTTGAATCTTTGAACGAGAAAATCTCAGCTGCACCAGTATTATAGGGCCCAAACTAGTCTTTGTCTTTCCACATTTCCATAGATTCTTGAGACATAGCTACTGTAGTTTTATTAGGACAGAAGGAAGAATTCAAACCCTGCGTCATTTACTACATCAATAAGAATCTCATCCCAATCGAGTATAACTATATGGTAACTAAAAAAGAGATTATTATTTTCATTCATGCTATTAATAAATTATGTCGTTACATTATTGGTTACTTTTTGTTTATACATATAGATCATCATGTTATTCATTGTCTTATGAATAAACATGTTACCAATGGTAGAGTGATGAGGTGACTTATTTTGTTGCAGGAATTTGATATTACAATCCCCTATAAACTTGGGAAGGAGAATGTCATTGTTGACTTCCTTTCCCAATTTAAGAATGAGGGGTATGTTATTCCTATAGAAGACACTTTTCCAAATGAAAAATTATTTGCTCTATCTATTAATACACCCTAGTTTGCAAACATTGCTAACTATTTAGCTGCGGGAAATATTTTGTGGCATTTGTCACCTATGGAATGTCAAAGGGTTATCACGCAAAGTGCAATTCACTCGTGGATCCAAGGTCATATCTTTGACACAAGACTGGATCTTGTTATCCAACAATGCGTTCGAGAAGACGAGATCTATGACATTTAAAATCTTGCCATGATGAACTTTATGGAGGACATTTCACTGATAAAAGTACTATGAAAAAATTACTACATCTAGGATACCATTGGACTACCATCTTCAAGGATGTCAAGAAGTATGCCAGAAATTCTGACAATTGTCAGCTAATGGGTCAGTCAGTCCAGTCTAATGAAATGCTACTATAGATTCAAGTCTTGGTAGAACCATTTGAAAAATAAACTCCCAATTTCGTGGGGCCAAACAAAACACCTTTAAGACAGAAAGTGTTTATCTTGGTTTTCACTGAGTATGTAACCAAGTGAGTTGAAGCCAAGGCTCTGCCTAAATCCATTAAAGTTGTGATTGAATTCCTTTATGAAGATTTTTTTGTTCATTTTGGGGTTCCCCGAGATATTGTCACTAATCAGGGAACCCAATTCAATTCCTAGCTCATTTGGACCATCACCCAACAATTCAATATCAAACACCAAATGTCCAATCCATACCATCCACAAGCAAATGGATAGGTGGTGGTTATAAATAAGGTTTTGGAGGCCATCCTAACCAAAACAATACAAAATCATCACAAGGATTGGAATGATAGTCTTCCTAAAGCTCTTTGGGCTTATCGAACCACCTGGATCTATACCAAGCTTCACTCCATATGAACTTGTGTATGGTAAGCATGTTTTTCTCCCAATAAAATTTGAAGTTAAGACATTGAGAATTAAATTGCAATAAGGTTTGGACCTCTCATAAGCACATCAGATTGATTAAGCTAGATCAATGAACTTGATGAAATATGTCAAGATGCTTCACAACAAACCTCTCTCATCCAACAATAGAGAGATAAGCAACATGAGAGATTCATAAAGAAGAAGAAATTCAAAGAAGGTGGTTGCGCCCTCCTGTTTGATTCCAAGTAGAAGGACTTCAAGGGTAAATTTTTCACTTTTTGGATGGGACCATATGAGATTGATACAGTATGTGACAGGGGTTCCATATAATTATGTAATATTGATGAAAGTAGGACCCCCATCATGGCCAATGGCCATTGATTGACGTTGTACACGGAGCCCATATCTAATGAGGATTTTGTCCAATAATTACTCAAGTCGACAGACTTAGAGATTGTAAGTAAGGTGGTTATGCCACCAACACCTACTTTATCTTAATGATTTTTGTTGTTGTTAAAAAAAAGAGAGAGAGAATTTAAAATAATAAATCTCGTGGTGAAAAATTGTATTAGGCATCACTAGACCTTGTGATGTTAGAAAACCAGGGTTCTTACCGATATCACTTAGATTAAAATAATTCCAATTGTGAAAACCTCTATGAGGCACAATTGGACAAGCTTTTCTTGAAAACCAGATTGTTGGCAGGAAAAGTTTGCAAAAATAAAAAGAAAAAAAAAAAATATATATATATATATATATATAAAGAGGAGTTTCTTCGACTCACCATGTTTTGGAAATTTTTAGGATGTTGCATAGTTAAAATCTATTTTTTTGTAACTCCAAAAATCTACAAACAACTCTAGTTGGAGAGGATTGGTCAAATTACAATTTCTTCTTCTTGTTGCAACTAATCTCTTCCGGAGATTTTTACTACAATTGGACACCTTCAGCACAAATCTCAAGCACCACTTCAATTTCACCAACAAGATTCATGGGATTACTTTGGTTTCACACATTTTAGTTTTAATTCAAAGTATTTATTTTCAATATCCCAAATAAGATACAATATGACATTGTGGCTCTACACCCTTCTACCTTCAACATTGAGGATGATTTTGTCTCCACTAATATTTTTACAAGGATAAGTAGAGGCTAGCATGGAATATCATGTTTACTTGGGTATGACAAGGTTGAGGTAAAAACTAAACTCTTTTCATCCTTTTATGAACTTGAGAAGGTCTTGAGTCAATCCATAAATTGTACTTTTCGAGCCAAAAAAATTTAACAAGACATAAATGGAAAACAATGCTTAACTTATACAACTCCAAGTATATCTTGTGACATGAGACCTAGAGAATTAAAGGTTTTTTTTTAAGGAAAATATGATATAAAGAGGCTCCTAGATTTGTTTTTAACATTGGTACTTTGAAACATGACATTTCAAAGCTTATTTCTACCTTGTCGCCAGAGACCTGAAGGTCCTAAGGACTATTTTTAAATCTTGAAATGTGATCATACAGATAGGTTTAAATTTTTGTTTTCAACACTAGTGTCCTAAAATATGACGAGTCACATTCCAAAATTGTTGAAAGGCTCATCACTTTAAAACCTATGTCCTATTAGCATGCACTTCATGTAAATTATAGGTATAATTCAAGGTTTATGCACTCTTGATTTGTTTCGATCCATTATTCAAAAATCTTGAAATTATGTTGATAGTGTTACTATATGTTTTCTATTTAATCAAGAACACTTGTACATTTAACTTATCAACCAGGGTTTCAATGTTCGTGTGAGGCACAATGTAATGTTTGTATAGAACAAGAATCTATGTATTGACTGATCTAACTTTGGGATAATGAACTCTATGTACTAGATTTTCTTTCAACTTGATAACAAGAAAATGAATGTATTCTAATATTGCAAACTTGATAAATGAAAACACCTTCAAATGAGCACAAGTAAAAGATTAAAATATAGCAATTAAAATTGTAGTAAGATAAATTTGAAGAGTCTAATATCAGTTTTAGCTCATGGTTTCTCCATTAATACAAGTAGATTGCACAGTCTATATATCATCTATTGCTCTAAGAACTAAATCTTAAGAGAAGATCTGATCACTTATTCTCTTATACAATTCAAACCAACAAAAGAAATGCTATGAGTAACATTAATACATTCAATATTAAGTCTAATTATGAGAACAAAATAGTAACAAGAAAGGAAAGAGGGCATCTTTGTACATATGAATGGGCCCTTTCTCATTAGTTTCGGGTTGCATATAAGTTAAAATGGAATGCTATAGTACATGCAAATAGCAGGAAAACTTAGTCTCTTTGTATTAATGAAATATCAATATTTTCAACTCATATCTCTCCCCTTGAATATAAATTTGTTTACATATATAATGGATGAGCTTATGCCATATTTAGAAAAAAATAAAAAAAACTTAACAGTTTAGAGACAAGTAACAACTATTGTAAATGATTACGCAAGATATCCCTTATTCATATTGAGTTGAAGGAGGATGAGGCTTCATATTGGTTGTTGGTTACTTCTGCGCTTTTTCTAGAGGTCAATCACAATTATATCAATTGTAGATGCTCGGACAAGGAGACGGAATCATGCTAATTCAAGCCAAGACCTCGTGGATGCCAAAACTTGTCCAAGAATAAAGCAAGAGATGGGTTTCATTGTTATGCTATGTTACCAGGTTAGTTCAAGCATTAAATCTCTGAAAAAAAACTCCTCAAACTTTGCTTGGATAGTTGTAATGTTGCTTCATTAGATACCTAATCATGGAGTAAGTTGATTTCAACATATTGGTTGAAGATTCCTATGATAATCCCTCAAACCATTTCTCTTAAATGACCTTATAGTAAAAAAAAACATATGCACTTGTCCACAAGGGTTTATCATAGAATGGAAGTACCTACACTAGAACAAATTAGAAATAACAAACCAAACTTCTTAAGATCATAATTATAAACAAGAAAAGAAACTAGAATCCAATACAAAGTGCATAAAAGACCTAAGAGCCAATATTTAGGTGAAATAGCCATTTCTTGTGATGAACATAAGCTTTAGGGAGGGAATTGGACAAATAAGGGTGGGTAATGAGAGGAAAAAAGTATAGCATTCTAGGAGCCCATCATATGTCCTTTCAAAACCTATGCCTTGTATTATAAATGATGGGATTATTATTCTATAGCGAAGTAATTCAAACATAATTACAAGTATAACTCTACCAATCGTCCCAAACTATAATTCGATATAAAAACACCACAAGTCGAAGACATCATTTAAATTATAGTTTTGTAATTGGCCCATCATTACAAGTCACTCAAATTTTCAACCTTCTTGTTTATACCAATAACCCTTCCAATTTGACACGAATCAATCAGGCTTCTAACTTTTGAAATTTTCATTGGAAGCATACTTTATCTCTATTGGAATGCTCATTGGAAGAATATATCCAAATTACAGGCATGTCAGTATAGTGGGCGGCAACACCAAAGGAATAGAGCCTAATAACATTAGCAGTCAAGCAGTTGATTCAGAGGCCTTAGAATTTTTTTCTTGGGTAGGATGGATTCATTGTTTTGAGTGTTTCCAAGGAAGCAACCTGAGGGTAATGTTGGAGTTTTCCCAATCATTCAATGGGATTGACATAGAGGTTCATGGCCTGAAACTAGAGCTGGAGATGACCGAGCAAACAATAGCCTAAGCTACATGGTTACAAAGGTGTGTGGAGCATTGATCAAAGAACCTGAAGTTTCCACTAGAAAACTGGACACAATTCCTCCTCCAACCAATTTGAGTTCACGACTTCAAAAAAGGGGTGCCACAAGGCTTACTTGCATCACCATGGAAAAAGGTAATTGTCTACATTCAAAAATTTATTATGTGTGAGGGGCAGTTTAGCATGGTTTTCCATTACCATGTTAGACTCCTACTAAATTTGAAGAACAAATAGTATATCAACCTTTCCTTATTCCTCTTGAATAACTTCTCAAATATGGCTACCATAGCTCAAAAAAGGCTAGAGCATGAAATTAATTTATACCATCCTAGAATTTTCAAGATCCTTATCATGATAGACCTAGAGAAGAAGGGTTGGACTTGGGATATGTTTTTACTAGGGAAAATAACAAGTCATAATCCCAAGGCAAGAGTGTTACCACCCCTTATTATATGAAGCCAAAGGAAGCAAGTTCAAGGTGAAATCTTTTTCTTCAGAACCTATGATGGGTATTGCTACATATTCATAACATGACCAAATTGAAACCCTACCTCGAAGAAAGAGAGGCATGCACCATACTACTACTAAATCAAAGACAATCCAATTTGAGGGTATTTCAACCCTTCACAAGGGAGAAAAGGTCACAATATAGGATGCTACAGAATTAGGGTCATGACAGTTTGAAAGGGTCGAAAACCTATCACAAGAAAATCAAAATGAAATGGATTCTCAAGCCAATTTTCCAACTTCTGAACCAATGGATGGTAATAAATGACAGGAGGTGATTTTAGATCATTTGAAGGGAACATTACATGAATCCTCCAACGAGGATAATCATAGACAAAACAGTAAGAATCATATGCCTAGAATTTATAAACCGCATAAAATGTCATCATATCTGAGATTGCTTGAGTCTATTGAAAAACTTCAACTACAAAATTTGAAATTAAAAAGAAAATTTGTCAAATATAAATCCCAAGCTTTGAACATGTATTTCCTTTTGAGGGTTATCAACTCTAAGAGTGAACCCACTTTTAATAATGAATCAAATGAGAATCCTAAGATGAAGGTCATAGATGATCTTGATGATATATCAGCTAGAGGTTCAGATAATCTTGAGAATACATCAGTAGGAAAACCTAAAAATGTATTAGTTGAAGAACATGAGAGGGTATCATATGAAAATTTTGAAAATTCCTCTATAGAGGTCCCTAAAGATACACCAGTCGAGGACTCACAAGAAAAAATAGGGGACTTTCTTTCTTATGTTGATCAATTCATTAATGCCATTTTAGATGACATCATACTCAACACTTATTCATTCCTGCAATTGAAACAAACCTCCCCAATTGGAGAAATATGGACGAAATTTTTGAATTGGGAACCATTTATAAGAGAAGTCACCTACATTCAATCTAAAGGCTTAAAAAAAGTGGTTTGGTATGTATATCATTTAGGATGCCAAATGGAAGAATAATATTCAAGATTACAATGAACAGATAGCATGTATCCAACATCAAGTGCAACAGGTTTGTGGTATATCTCTATAAGATTTGTCTTGTTAAGATCCTTCTAGCATTTATGTGGTGTCCCTATCAGGCGATTTATATGTGTAAATCCTATTACATTTTATTATAAATCCAGACTATGTAAACTTGTGGAATGAAAACACAGTATGTGAAAAATTAGATTATTTGTAATATGACCTATCTAGAATACTTGATGCTTATTCTACTTATGAAATCAATTGCATGAAATAAATGGAACGAAAGACAAATTCATCATTGAATTATACCTTACTATATCCATGAGTGTTGTAAATCAGGTTGTAGTTAAGTATTCAATCTTCAAGATCTGAAGCTTCTACAATAATACTCCATTTGGTATATTTCAAAACATAATTCAATGAATGAATATTTAGCTAAAATCCAAAGAGATAAATGGAGTCAACTATAGAAATGAAACACACCACACTTCTTAAATTGAAAGAAAGCTTTATCACTCCAAACAAAGTTCATGTACTCGAACATTGATCATGCTACTAGGAACCTGTTGTTATCAAATTATCTGTTGACATGATTTTGGCACTTCTTGTTTGTTAAATTTTTAATTAAAATAAAGTACCAAGGCAAGTGTTTCTCTTCCCTAGGCGCCTAAGGGGGGAGAAAGTGCCTAATATGGGTCCTAGTCAAATTAATTTGTGAGATGAAAATTAAAAGATAACTTTATGACTAAAGTGAGGGTGAGTGAATAGACACCAAATCTCAGCCACCCATCTAATCTAATCTCGGTCGTTAGATTAGAAAACCCCTCACCTTCCCTCATGAGGTCGACTAGGGAAAGAGGGTGCACCCATTCTTGGGTAGTTCAAGCATTCTTGTTGAGAGAACAAGAGAGAGCAAAAGAGAGGTCGAGCTGAAGAAAAGAGACAGCATTTGCTGAAGGAGAGCACGCATCCCAAAGTAAAGAGCAGCATGGATTTTGAGGCAGCAGACAGCAAGGAAGAACAGGTCGTACCGTACAGATTTGTGGAGGCCATACAACATTTACTATGCACAGAAATCGAGGAGGACAGCAACTGCAATTTTTGAGAGTATTGGCACACATTCCAAGGCTTCTGTACAACATTTATTGGCACAAAAATCGAGGTAACTGTTGTAATTGAGTGTATTTTCGTACAGTCCGTACAGTTTGGCACAAATTTTGAGGGTCGTACAGCATGGTTTTCAAGGAGTTGTTCTTGTTGGGATTTTCGTACTGTCTTAGCAGAGTTTTGGCACAAATTTCGAGATAGTCCGTATAACATTAATTGTTGGGAAAGTCGTACAGTTGTACGGATTTCTGGGACAGAAATCGAGGAGCATTTTCCAGGACTGTTCAGAAGGATTTTAGCAAAAGAAAGTCAAGATAAGTTTGTGTAAATTTTTGAAGATGAATATGTTGTAAAAGAAATTTCTCAGAAGCTCATAAATAATAAAAATCCCTCTCTCACTGGTTTTCCCCTTGTGGGTTTTTCCAGGATCGAAGTTAGACCGAAAATCTTTGTGTCTATATTTTCTGAGTTTTGCATACTACTGATATTTTATTTATGCGTTGAAAACAATGTTCAGAATCCTCATGTTTAAGTTCTGAAGTTTATTTTCTGTTAAGTTTTTATATGCTGAAACAGTGCTTAAACATATGTTGAAACAGTGTTGAAACTGTGTTGAAACATATGCTGAAACTGTGTTGAAACTGTGTTGAAACATATGTTGAAAGAGTGTTGAAACTGGGTTTCGGCATTTAACTTTGGCTGAAAAATCAGGGAGACTGAAACTAGGTTGGGGTCTGAAAAATTTACATGGTATCAGAGATGAGTTGAAGAGAAGTAGAGATTTCAGCAGACAAAAAGTAGGGACAACAGTCACTTCACAGGGAAAATTTTTGAATTTGTGAGTTTTAGCAAAAAGAGGGTCATGGCTACTTGTTTGAGGGTTGAAGATAGACTTTAAGGGGCATCAAATTTTGGTGCTTGGAAGGAGAGGATGATCTTGCTTTTGCAAGAGAACAAGTTGTGGGAAATTGTGGAGAATACCACTACTCATCCTGTTGTGGTACCTACTAATGCTACTCTTCTTGCAGCCTATACTAAGAAGAGTATCAAGGCTAAGAGATTTATTCTTGATGCCATCAAGGATCATTTGATTCCTCACTTGATGGGGAAGACTCATGCCTATGAGATATGGGAGTCTTTGACTAAATTGTACCAGAGTACAAATGAGAACCGGAAGATGGTTTTGAGGGAAAAACTAAAGAGAATAAAAATGAACAAGGCTAAAAATGTCGTCACATACCTTACTAGATCGACACAGGTGAGGGATGAGCTTGGAGTTGTGGGGGAAGCCATAGCTGACAGTGATCTTGTGAGAACAACATTGAATGGTGTTTCCAAATAATGGGTTGTTTTTGTGGAGGGCATTGTTTCTAGGGAGAAGCTTCTGGTTGGGAACATCTTTGGGATGACTTTGTTCAGGAGGAGACCCGAAGAGGTTATGTACATGGAAGTTCATCTACAGGTCATGAGGAGGAGAATATGGCTCTTACTACCACTAGAAAGAAGAAGTTCAGAAAGGGTCCAAAGGGAGGACAGAAGCCCAAGGGTGAAGGGAAGAAAGACATGAGAAAATTCAAGTGATTTGCTTGCCATAATTTTGGGCACTATGCAGGATAGTGTCCAAACAAGAATAAGAAACAAACAGCAGCTTCAGCAGAGGTGGATGAGTTTTAAACCAGGTTTGAAAAGGAATTTTCCTTGATTGCATGTCTATCCTCGAGGACCACTACTCTCGATACTTGGTATATTGACAGTGGTTCCTCTCACCATATGACAACATTTCGTGAGCACTTGACAGATCTTACTCAGTGTGGAGATGCAAAGGCAGTGCTTGGAGATGACCGAGAGGTCAAGGTGGCTGGTTGTGGGACCGTATCATTTCGGAGGGAGTCTTTGCCTCCCATGACTTTGACAGAGGTTCTTTATGTTTCGATCTTGAAGAAGAACTTAGTGTCAGTTTCTACTATTGAGGAGAAGGGATATGAGGTCTTGTTCCATGATGGGCAGGTGCTTCTTTTCCCCAGAGGGTCTAGCATCACTTCGGCCAAAGTGATTGG
>ML778856.1:34392-49165 GCA_009831015.1 Picea engelmannii | reverse complement strand
AAGGAGCAGGTTGCAGACATACTCACCTTGATCAGCTCATGGGGGGGAAATACTTTAGTAAGATTGATTTGAATTTTGGCTATCACCAGGTCCCGATAGAACAGATAGATGTATAGAAGACCGTCTTCAAGTCAAAAGAAGGTATTTTTGAATGGTTGGTCATGCCCTTTGGTTTGACAAATGCTCCAACCACTTTCATGAGGATGATGGATGATATCCTGTGACCATTCACCAATATTTTTTTAGTTATGTATCTGGATTACATTCTCATTTATAGCAAGACTTAGGCAGAACACTTGCAGCATATTCAGCAGGTTTTGCACACCCTACGGCAGCACAAGCTATATGCCAACTTGGAAAAATGATCCTTCGGCATGGACAGGGTCCATTACTTGGGATACATCATTGATCAACATGGTGTACATGTGGATCCATCCAAGATCCAAGTCATTCATGAATGGACAGCCCCAACCACACTCATTGAGCTTCAAAGCTTCTTGAGCCTTGTCAATTTCTACGGCAGGTTCGTGTTGAGATTCTCCCATATTGCATGGGCCCTCATCCAAGTAACCAGGGGTGTTGGTAAGGAAAAATTTGTATGGGGATGGTCCCAACAACAAGTGTTTGATTATTTGAAGCAAATCTTATTCTCAGCCCTAGTACTTTCACTACCAGACCTGCAGCATCCCTTTGAGATCGAGACAGATACTTCTGACTATGTTGTGGGTGTCATTCTCACTCAACACGACCACCCCATGGCCTATCATAGTGAGACACTATAATATGTTGTTTGTAAGTACCCTACTTACAACAAAGAAATGTACTCCATTATGCAAGTCTGCCGCTAGTGAAGACATTACATTCTTGGGAAGAAGATAGTCATCCACATTGATCATAAGCCATTGTAGTTCATGCAGACACAAAGAAAATTGCAAAATGACCGCCATCAGAAGTGGTCCACATACTTGCAACAATTCCACCTCAAAATCAAGTATAAAACAGAAAGAACCAATTGCTTTGTTGATTGCCTCAGCAAACTTCCAGTCGTGGCACTCACCACAGTGTTAGACCCTTGTGGCCATGAGACCTATGGATGGCCCCAACTCTATGAGACATAAACAAACTTTGCCACCACCTACCAAATGTTGGGTGCAAATGCAGTTGTCTCTAATTTCCATATTTAGGATGGGTTGTTGTGTTATATGGGCCATCTTTGTGTTCCATCAAGCGAGCGATCAAATATGATCTGGGAATCCCACTACAGTCGGGTGGCAGGACACTTCAGTGTTGAAAATACAGTGGCAATGTTGCATAAACATTTATGTTGGTTGAAACTTCGACAAGAGGTCAGCAAGTATATCAGGTCTTGCACTGCCTATGCTATTACCAAACTGACCAATAAGAAACAAGGCATGTACACCCCTCTACCTACTCTTGACATGTTATGGGAATCCATCTCAATGGACTACATGTCGGGCCTCCCTTCCACCAAGCAGGTAAATGACTATGTTTTTGTGTCACCTGCAAGAAGAGCATCACAGTAGAGGACATTGCCAAGATCTTATTTGAACGAGTTTGGGTACATTTTGGAATCCCACAAACCATTGTCTCATATCGGGATAGTCGATTTCTCATCACATTCTGGTCGAGCCTTTGGTCACTGTTGGACACCAAGCTCATTAAATCCATGACCTTCCACCCCCAGACAGATGGCCAAACCGAGGTCGTAAATCGAATAATCATGCATATCCTGCACATGTATAATTCCAATCACCCTCTCACATGGGATGAGATTCTTCCATATGTCCATCATAGCTCAATCGGGTCCCATAGATGTTGCACTACCCCTTGCGATCACCTCGTTCGACTCATCTCCTGCTCCAACTGAAGCTGAAAAATCCACCTGATTCATTGAGCGGATCCATCACATCCACCAATAGATTCAGGATATCCTACAGAAGTCCAATGACAAGTACAAGCAACACCATGATCAACATCGGGTGCCACATAAGTTTCAAGTGGGCAACAAATTTTGGTTGCACTTGCAGAAAGAATGCCTTACATGACCCCATCAAAAGATTCACCCATTCCATTATGGGTCATACACCATCACCAAGGCGGTGGGTAATAATTATTTTGAGCTCAACATTCCTCCTTTCCTTGTCCTGCACCCAGTGTTCAACGTGGATCTCCTTCGACCTTATTTCCCACCATTATTAGACACTTCAAAGGTAGCAGAACAGCTAACACCAATAGAGATTAACCCTGACTTCATACAACATGAATCCAGTGATCATATTGTGGAAAAACGGGTTAAGGGCACTCGTCAACAAAGGATTCAGCTTTATCTAGTTGTCAAAGCAGGGCATCTTCTGCACCAAGGCAAATGGCTCACCCGAGGCTAAATTCAGTAGAAATTTCCTCATCTGATGGGGGAACTCAATGCAATGGAGACCATTGCTTCATAAGGGGGGAGGATTGATCCATATGGATGTTGGTGGCCTCCCACCTATTCCAACTGACTCATTTTGGTGATTTTTTCATAGTTTTTGGGTCCCTGACTTCCGGGGTCATTTTGAGGCCCTAAACAGCGTTTTTAGGGCTCGCCACAGTCAAACTGTAGATATAGTTAGATTTTAAAGGCAACATGTGTAGTCCTCGGATAGACCTTTCCATATTTCGTGCACCTAAAACGGAGATCATATGAAAACGTTACGACCCTGGGAAGTTGATGTACTAACTTACCCAAACGAGGCCCACATGACTTTTGGCGCTTCATCTCTTAGGGTTCGGTTTTTGGATGTCTAGGGTTTTTGACATTCATGTTTATTGTGAAAAGGCCTTCAGAGCCTCATTGTAATCATCTTCTTAGGAATTAGCACAACTGTCACATCTCTTCTCAGAGATAAGCCGCCACCATTCTAGCAAGATTGTTTTCCGTTGCAGTTTACAGTTTTAGCTTATTTATTTATTGAATAGAAACCAATTTTATTGTATATCTGTTATTCTGTGTTAAGCATATTTTGATAATAATCTTTATTAATTTCATTATTCTCATAAAATATGGATCATTAAGAGATTCCACCAAGATGAACCCTTTTATTTTAGTTCTCCACTTTCCCATAGACAGTTGTAAATACTCATTAATAACAACTTGATTTTTTCAATAAAATCACATTCTGTAATCGCTTTAGGTTTGTTTTTTCAGATAAGTCATCCCAAAGGGTGATGATATTCAAGACTATTACTGATGCTAGACTTCTTCATATCTGGTCATGTAATACCATCATAATATTGAAGATTAAAAACTGTCACATGCATGAAAACCAATGATAGATCTTTGTTGGTTTCCCAACAAGTTTTATTCTGATAATAATATGTTACAAGAACATGACACTTTTGGACTGCATTTCTGATATATAATTGTTTGGGTCTAATTTGAAGGAAGAATGTGGATGGTATAGCTATCTAACCTTCTAGTGTTGACTGAGCATAAATTCCTTGAAATATACTAACACGTTCTTAAAGTCTCTTCAAAAGCTTGAACATATACTCTTGTATATCCCATGGATACATGGAGTTGTTACAACTTGTCAATTATCAATTTTTACGATATTGCAACTACTATAAACTACCATTCTCTATGGTATGTGATTGTTAGATGTGGGGTTTTCAAAATGCTCCAAAATATATTATCTCAAGTCATGAATTTAATGTGTTGCATCTTGTTTCAGAGATGCCTTCTCAAAGTAGCTTTAAGGGATTTGATAGTCATTGAAAATCTTTCAAAGTGACCATATGGTAACTCTTGGATTCTTTTTAAAATTTTACATTGTTGTTGTAGATGCCTTGTCAAATTCCTTTTTGGACACATACCAGAGAAATAAAATTCAAGCATGAAAATATGGTAATCGAGCATATATCAATGCTAAGACTATTTCATCAATGCCGCTAGATTTTGAACCCTCAAGCTGCATACATCTACCTTCTTTGCTTTGCAGATTTGAGGATAAACTTCTTGGTCTTGCTAATTAGTAAGAAAATACCATCACAAAAACTAGTCACGGGGAACTCAAAAATATGCTATCTTTGTTTATTTCATAATGAAATAAATTCTGATCATATTGTCACCCCAAAACTATCCTAAATATCTCCAAATTGCAAGATACATTTGGCCATGTTCAAAGCCTTCTCAAGCTATCATAGATTGTTGCAATTTATGTTATTGTGGTTGCATTGGTTGCTTGGTTTGAATGTGTTCCTTATAGCATCTTATTTGAGTTTTATAGATATGTAATAGGAGTTGAACCAAATCATGAACAACCTTTAGGTGGAAAATTTGAATTTGAAGGGGCGCTATTAGGGAAACCAATGATGGATTACTGGATTTTTATTTCCTTTAGTAGGAAATTGTCAACAAATTTAAAATAGAGTTTTTACTTTAGCTAACCTTTGATGATATTAATGTTTGACCTTCCAAACACTTGACAACTGATAAATCGTCCCGGTAGTATCTAAATCATCCTCCAACTACTAGATTTTGATTCGGAATTGTGCTAGTATGCAACCCAATGACAATTACAAAATTCTGAGATCCTGTAACTGTTATTGTTTTCCAGTAATTGCAGTCGTTATATGTGTGGAAGAGACATCCATAACAACATTTTTAACAAGAAAAACGTTCAAGGAGTCAAGTTATCATAGGGACATGAGATTTGGTCTTTAAAAAGGTATGAATAAACCCTCCCCGAATTAAGGGTTGTGTTTGTCCTCGGAAAAAATTGACAAGCAAGGAAGGGAAAATGAGAGCAACACAAGGAATCATAAGAGGCATAGGGAATTTTTCAAGTACACTTCTTCTAGAATTCAATGAATTATTGATTAAAGATTAGAAATTAAATATACATGCACCTATGTGAGAGGTCCATGAGGTCTGTAACAAGTATAGGACATCCTGAAATGCAGGAGAGTTGATTTTTTCCATAATGTTGATCTGAACTCAACTAAATGAGAAAGAACAATGTATAACCTCAATCATGTGGTACTTGTAATTGTTGTAAGATGATATCTGGAAGATTGAAACTTGTAATCATGTAGACTGAGATATGGAATAGTCTTTTTGATGGGGTAGAAAGTTTGTAAATCTTTGAAGAGCAATGAAATTTTAATGAAATTTTTGGTTTTGACTTTTATTATTACAAATCTTGTCTGCCAACAAGCTAGTTTTCAAACAAGATTTGTATGACTGTGCCTAGAGGGTTTTCACAGCCAAAAATTATTATTCTTGTGGAATGTCCACCAACAAGCTGGTTTTCAAGCACCCCACGGTCTCATGATGCCTAAGACAAGTTTTCACCATCAAATTTCATTTTAAAAAAAGGTATAGGATAGTGAGGTTGACTCAACATTGTAAGTGAGTTGAGTGGCATTATTGCATGGGTTAAGGATGGGTGGAGCAGGAAAGTATGGAAAATTTGTCAAGGAAAAATAGGTTTAAGTCATATTTTAGTAGTAATAGTAGTAGTATCATAAAAAAATTAATATCGATTACATAAACAAATGTAAGTTTGGACTTCAATGTGCCTGGATTGTTGAGCTCCAAAGAAGGAAATACATGGGCATACCATGGTGAATAATAGATATTTTATATCAATGGTGGAAATGGCATTGTGGATGTGGGAATAGGACTAGATTTATTTTTGGACATTGGTCTTCATTTGGTATTCATATCATTCTTCATTTGTCTTAAGCTTGATCCATATTGCAATTTTGATGAAAAATTATTCTGAAAGATTGTAGTCAGTATCTCGAACACTTTGTAACCAACTTATTTGAACTTGAACATGGTTCATTCATCATGACATGATGTCATATTTTATTTTCTTGCATTTTTGGATGCCATACCCTCATGTTGATGTTTGTAGCATCAAACATGTATCTTCACATAGCTCTAAGTGTCTAGATGTGTGGAAATCGTTCAAAGCCTTCTACCTTGAGACTTTACTTTAATTAAAGGAATTATTAAACTAAAGTGTTTTTACTAATTAGTTGAGTTATTGAAGGAAATGTTAAAATTAATTATCATTTAATATCAGTCATTGATCTCAAGTGAGTAGAAAATCAATCTCAACCATCAATCACTTTGGAGATTAGGGTTAGGTCATAACTCAAGATTATAATAGAAAGAATAGGGTGAATGAAAAAGACACTTGTGTGTGAGATATAGTTGGATCAAGAAGAACTATGATTCAATGAGATCTTGGATAGGAGGAAAAGAACTTCCATGTAGAGATCAAGTTAAGGAGAAGAGATAATAGAGGTAGCTACAAGTGGTTTTTAGCAGAGGGAAGCCATAGGAAAGGGTCAAGCCGTAGAGAGTTTTTTGTACAGTCCTTGAGGTCATTTATGCAATTTTTAGTGGAGACAGGTGAATATGCGGGCTTACTAAGGAAAGGCACGTACATATCAAAAAGCATGATAGATCTAGGTCGTACAACAAAGAAGACTTTGTTAGGTTTGTATACAATTTTATTTCTCTTAGTGGGTCATTATCCCTATTATGGGAACCCTAATTTTATTATAATAAAATCATCTCAGCATTGGTTTTCCCTACCGAGTTTTTCCAGGGGTATTTACCCAAAAATATTGGTGTTTATGTGTGCATGATTTGGTTTCCATCATTGCTTCTACTATATTTATTTGAGTTTAATATTCCAGTAATGTGTTTTTGTTTTGTGAGTTGCTAACTTGATTTGCAGTAAGGAAATTACCAGATAAAAAGATACATAAGTGTCAAAGTAACAATTTCAACATGGCATCATAGCAATCACTCTGAGAGAAATCCAAATCTCATATCCATAGTAGTTCATAGTAGATCTATCATATATGCGGGAGAGGTTAGCATATCCATAACCAATAGGCAGAAATCAAAGAAAAAATTTCAGGGAAATAGTCATGTTGAGGAAGAACTAGGTTTTTGTAGGTGTACGGAATTGTACACAAGTTACAGAAGGAACAGTGGCATACATATGAGGGATTGTTTGGAGACAGACATGTATACATAGGTTACAGTAAGAACATGTGCATACATACGTGGGTTTCAATAAGGAGATTCACATTCATACGCAGGTTTCAGTAGTGACATGCGCATACAAGGTTTGTACAAGTTAGTATAGGGGAAGTTTTAGTAGCAGGTTATTTCCAGGGAAATTTATCAAGTCTAAGGGATGGAATCAACACCTTTGAGAGTTGAAGACATATTGGATGGAGCATCCAACTTTCTATCTTAAAAAGAAAGAGTGAATTTGGCATTAAATCAGTATGACCTTTGGGAGTTAGTGGACAAAGTAATTTCTCCATAGACATATCCAGTAGCTTTGGAAACTCACGAGGAGATCAAAGTAGAGAGTGTTATCTTGGATTCAGTGAAGGAGAATCTAATTCCTCACCTATCCGAGAAAAAGAAGGCCAAATAGATGTTTGATGCCTTTGTAAGTTTATTCCAGAGCACTAACATGAATAGGGAGATGATCTTAATAAATAAACTCAAATCGGCACATATGTCTATATCTAAAAATCTTACTATCTATCATGAGGATCACTTAGGTACATGATCATCTTGCAGCCATAGGGGAGAAAACAAAGGACATAGATCTCATGAATGTGGCATTTAATGGTCTTCCCAAGTCTTGGGAACCATTTTGTTAAGGGATTTTGTGCTCGGGAACATCTCCTAGATTGACAGAGGCTTTGGGATGATTTCATCCAGGAAGAGACTCGGGAGGAGTCCAAGAGAAGCAAGCAGGGAAGTAGTGATGAGAACTTGGATCTTGTCAGTAAGACAAGGAAGGGAAAAGGAAAGAGTTCTAGCAAGAAGGGTAACAGTGATGGAGGATCATCATAGCCAGGGAAGAAGAAGGACTTGAGTAAAATCAAGTTCTTCTCATGTCATAAGAATGGAAATTATGTATCTCAATGTCTAGATAATAACAAGGGTAAAGGAAATATGTAGACAATGACATCAACAAAGACGCGGCTAGATGAGTTTGTAGCAAAGTTTGAGAAGGATTTATCACTAGTTTCTTGCCTTTCTACAAGCACACCCACCAGGAGTACGTGGTACTTGGATAGTGGTGCATCGCATCATATGAGAGAAGCACGGGAGCATGGGATATATTCATCAGTTTGACAGAAAGGGACTCAGATGTTCATATGGAGCTTGGTGATGATGCCAAGCATGCAGTGAAGGGAGAGGGAACAGTTACGTTCCAGCTTGAGTCAGGAGGTTCATTGGATGCCCAAGATGTGCTTTATGTAGCAGGTTTGAAAAATAATTTTCTCTTAGTCTCAGCTATGGAGGATAGGGGTTTTTTCATTACTTTTCTTACATGGAAAGTACTCATACATCCATAGAAAGCTATCCCAGACATAGCAGTGGTCGATGGGGTTAGAGAGGGAACTTTATACAAGTTGTAGGGAAAGCATGTTCAAGATTTAGTACATGACAGAGATAGCCTATGTGAGCTATAACATAGGAGGTTGAGACACCTACACTACAAGGCATTGTTTATTCTGAGGGTGATTGTTACAGGTCTTCTAGAGTTTAGTATTGAGGAACATGGAGTGTGTAGAGGATATGTGCTTGCAAAGAATGTCAAGGATGTTATTCCAAACAGTGAGAGTAGGTCCAAGGGGATCTTGTGTATTATATATTCATATGTGGGTGGGTCAATTTCATTAGCATCAATGCAAGAATCATCATACTATGTAACGTTCAATGATGAATTTTCCAGGAAAACCTAGATATTCTTTATGAAGACCAAGGATGAGGTATTCAGTTGGTTTCAAGAGTTTAGAGTTCAATTGGATAACCAGAAAGGGAAGAATATCAAGGTATTGAGGTCAGATAATGAGAGAGAGTAGACCTCAAATGACTTCAAATATTTCTGCAAGGAATAAAGGATCAAAAGGGAGATGACTGCCTCATACAAACCTCAACAAAATGGGGTTGTGGAGAGAAATAATTTGTCCATCATCGGTTCTTCCAGGGCTATGATACATGACCATGAATTGCCTATGTTTCTTTGGGCAGAGGCATGTAACACAACACTATATGTGTATAACATGAGTCCTGATATGATATTGGGGGACAAGACTCTAGAGGAGGCGTTCTCAGGGGTGAATTTAGAGATAGGGCATTTGAGGATCTTTGGTTGTCTAGTCTATATCCATATTCTTGTGGAGAAGAGGATGAATTTCAATCCTTTAGGATAGAAGATTATATTTTTGGGGTACAATGAGATCTCAAAGGCTTACAGAATATTCATTCTAGTGTAGAGGAAGACAATTGTGAGCAGAAATGTTAAGTTTCAGGAGAACTTAGCATATAGGAGTTCTCGGGTGTTAAATCCTAGGTCTGCACCTCTTCCTTGTATTCCTCCATCAGCCCATCCATCTGTCAACCTATTTTTTACTTAGTTTCTCTTCAATGGTGTGTTGAGTCATTTTAATTTGTTTTTATCTTCCTATTTTATTTTTCATCCTTTCCTTTCTCTTTATAAGGTTAATACAAGTCATTATTTGAATTGAATAAGACACATCATCATGGTTATGTCAATACTGGGTTGCAAACAAGTTAACTTATGCCTTGTGATGCAAAATGACAATTATTGCAAGAATGCCCCTATTCTTGCAAATAGTAGAAACGTGATGTTTTATGAGTCTTAACGTTCAGAAAATATTTAAAAGTTTGAATTAAGATGTGTTGGCGCTTCATATGTGTTTGTGTATCCTTGTGCACTCTATATTGTGCATGTTACCACTAGTTTAACCACCATTACAAACTCCATGCTAAGGATCATGCATGTTTGCGCCTTGAGCTATTATTATTGCAAGGTAGTGTGTAATTATTATTGCAGGAGATAAATGAACCTGAAATAACGCATACATTCGACCATCACTTCTAGTAGGAGAAACTAGAACACAATGGTGTATGCTCGAGAGCATTTTAAACTGAACAGAAGATATCCAATATGGATCGAAGTGATTGAAGCAATCCCAGGAATAATAGATATATTTGTCAGAGGAGAATGATTTGAATTTATATGTGCTTTCAATAGGCATCACACAAGAGTGGCCTACTCTTCACACATAATCTTGATGGGTTTGAGACTCATCTCAAGGACACCACCATTCACATTACAAAGCACTTCATTGTTGGGGCGTGCACTCTCCCAATTAGTGGTCAAATATGGTTTAAAAGGGGAAAATTGTTAGCTGAAATCTGCAACAAGTTTTTGGTGGCAGAACACTAAAACCCTGATTGGAGTCATGGCATCTCAATTATGTTGATTAAAGAAGAGAGGTGGTGCATTCTCACTACAGTCCAAAGGTATATCATGAGAGAAGGTCATTTCTCGATCATTCATTATTATCACCTTTGATTCCTTATGCACTTAAATGGTGACAAGGAATTAAACCTTCCCTTCTATTTGCTTAAGAGCTTAACTAAAATGTCTAAAAGAATCTAGAATTACCCTGAATATGCTCATAGAAGTTTATATCACCAGAGGTTTATTAAAATTTTGGTTCTCTTTGTTTTACATGAAATAGAAATTCCCTGGAAGTATTTTCTGGAGTTTGTATGGTTACAGGAAGAAGGACATGTAATTGATCAACAAGAAGAAGAAAAGGTAACTGATCAATAGAAAGAAGAACAAGAATTTGATCAACAGTCAGAAGAACAGAGGGATAAGGATAACCAAGAAACTAGGGTTTCTCCTGAACCTAGGTGTTCATCGAAAGCTACCCAGAAAGCTAGAAATAAGAAGACTACACCTAAAAAAAGGGGAACCTGATCTAAAAAAGTCAAATCAATTACCCCACGAAGAGAGGAAATACCTTAGAGACAGTTAAGGTCCTTTATCAAAACATAGAGAGATGGAAAGTGGCAAAGTTTTATGTCGGGAATTATATCAGACATGAAGGAGAGAAAGCCATCCCAGCAGGCCTACTATCACCTGAAAATTTTGAGGATAAGAATGTACCCACTACCATGTAGCAAGACAAAACTCCCAGGTCAAAAACAAGCAAGCAGAGGAGGGCTAAAAACCCAGTCCCAAGATAGTTGCAGCATAATTTGTGCATGTAGACACCGTGATTAAGGAATCCCCAGAGGAAAAGCAGAGTAAAAAGAGGAAAGGGACCCAAGTCCCTTAAATACCCAGCAAACCAAATAGAAAAATCAGGCTCACAAACCAATTAAGGTTAAATTCCAAGGCAACGTTTGATCCATCCTTAAAAGACAAAAATCCCATAGTAATTGGGGATGAGGACACTGAAAAAGACCTCTCCAAATTTGTCAATATGGAGGATATGGTTATCCATACATTGAAAGGGATGACACGGGATAAGGAACGGTATAAATATAGTAAAGGGGATACCTCGAGTGTAAATTAGGTTGTTATAAAAATAGAGTAACCTACAGATATGGAATCAGAACTAAATGTGATGGACTTTGGTCCAGGCCCTGAGAAGGACTCTATTGGCATGACTCCAGATGAAAAGCTAGTTCCTGAGCAGGTTCCACGTGATCTCAAACCAGAGATCAAAGGAAAAATGTTGAGGATGCAAGAACCTGTGAGAGAGGCAATTGATAAAAAAATCCAAGAAAGCACCCAAATATGAAAAGAGGCCAAGGAAATCCTAGCTTTCCATTGACCTCAACAAACCTATTACAAAGTAAGAACAGGGGCTCAAGGATGGAAGCAAGGTAAAGACATTGATAAAGCAAAAAATTGAAGCTGACAGGGATATAGATTACAGCCACTAGGTGTAAGCTCTGAAATAGAAAAATGATGACATAAAGTAGCAAATTCAAAGTTTATAGCAACAAAATCAGGATCTTGAAATGAAGCATACTAAGCTACAGAAAAAGTATCAGAAGCTCCAAAAGAAGAATCAGAAAACATGCATGTTCTTGAAAGAGATAATCTAAAACATCTATTATTGTCAAAGGGAAAAGGAATTCGGGACTTGTGCCAATTGATCCACCTGTATTCCAGATTGGTCTCTAGTTTTAGTGTACATTGGCATCCATGCACAGTCAACTGCCAACTACAACTTTTGAAGACTTTTGTTATGGATATTTTCCACTTTAGTTATCAGTATTAGTTATAGTTGCACTTATAGAGTTTTTTTGGTTTAGTTAAAGGTAATGTTGCCACTTGTAATAAGTTGTTATTTTCTATGGATAAGAACAATACTTTTTTTTAAGGTAGAATTGAGTGGAAGTTATGAACTGACATTTTAACCCAAATCCACTCATGGTCAAAGAAATGTTTACAGATTGTAACTATAGGGTGGTAGTCAAGTTGAACCTACAAGATATGATTGTGATGTAAATTTGAACTTTAGAGTTTAGATCCTAGATAGGTAGTCGAACCCTTTCTTGATAGAGATAAATAGATGGATTTTTTAATGTAAACGGGTGCATTTTTTGTAGGGATCAAGCATTAGGATTGTGGTTGGGCCTTAAAGCATAAAATTGTTAATTTTCCCACCTGGTGAATATAATTTTTGGTGACACACTGTATTTTCTTCTGAAATCTTGTGTCTATTGTTATCTTATCTAGATGCAAATTGAAATGTATGAAAAGTATTATTTATTTTCATCTCAGTTATTGTCTCAATGAATTGTTTATTTTCATGCAACCTGTTTCAATGAATAGTTTATTGTAATACAACCTCTTTGGATGATTTGTGTCCAGGTACATGTTTTGGATCTAAAATATTGTTTCAAGTCTAAAATTGCATGAAGCAAGTGACAAATTGTATGCTTGTCTGTATTTCATTTTTTTTATTCTTTATATCTTTATCTTCTCACCAAAATGCATTCCACCAGCTAAGGGAAACCTTATAGTGATATTGTTGAACACACCAACTAGATCCTTGTCCTTGGATACCTATCTATCAGCTGACCAACAAACTTAATTCATAAAAACCAACCATTTGAACACTTGAGGTGGCCTAGTTCTACCCTTTAGCAGTCAGGTGGAGACCTTAGGACCAACATCTTCTAGCGTCATTGCCGGGGAAATAAGTAACGAAGTATATTTCGCTGGGAGAATGACAATGATCAGATATGATCTTTGATGGTGAACAAAGATCAGGCACAAAACTAACTGCCATAAATTTTGGGGTGTAACTGTTTAGCAAAAACAATTTAAATTATTTTATTTTGGCAAAGTATTTTGAAGTGCAAGTGTTGTTGATATATTTTGGGGTGTAACAGTTTAGCAAAAAAAAAAAATTAAATGAACAAGAGCATTGACTTTAACACGTTTAAATTTAGAAATGAAAGTGTAAGTGCATTTATCCTTTCATGCATTTCACTGTCATTGTTTATAACTTAAAAAATGTCAATATTTATCACTTAAAAAAAAGATTACGTGTGAGTTACCTGTACTTCACAGATTTGTTGGAGACAAGATGTATTGTTTAACAAATTTAAATTTTAAAATGAAAGTAGTTGTGTACTTCACAGATTTGTTGGAGACAAGATGTATTGTTTAACAAATTTAAATTTTAAAATGAAAGTAGTTGTATTGGAGACAAAATGTATTGTTTAACAAATTGAAATTTAAAAAATGAAAGTGTAAGTGCATTTAGCCTTTCATGCATTTCACTATCTCTATTTATAACTTTAAAAAAGTTAAATGTAAGTTACATGTAGTTTATACAATGTATTGTTTCTGTGCAAACACCGTAAATTGAAAACAACTTATTATTAACTTTAGGCTTAATTTAAAATTGTTTAAATCAGTTAATCATTGCTACAATATAAATTGTAAGCAAAGAAAATGTAAATAGTAAGCTCCATAATTTAAAGCGCCACAATATAAATTGTAAACAAAGAAAAATTAAATAGTAAGCTCCACAAGTCAAAGAAAAAATTTGGTGTATTTATTCTTTCATAAATGATAATGTCAAAATTAATATCATATCATCTAGCCATTGCCTCCAATGTAGAATAAAAGAAAGAGTAAGCTACAAAAGTAAATCCTTGCCTTTTGTTTATTGTGCCCATTAATAAAAGAAGAATAACCAACAAAAGTAGCAAGGATTGCCTTTTGTTTATTGTACCCATTGTGAAATTTTAAAGTAGCTTATACAGTGCTTTACATTGAGCTACAAAAGTCTAGAAAGGATTAACAACCATAAAGTTAACTACTCCAAACTAGGTCATTTTACTCTTTTATTAAGAAAATTTTGTGTAAAGCTGACAGTTAAGATAAAACTTATATTAAAATGAGTCTAGAAAGGATTGACAACCATAGAGTTAAATAATCCAAAGTAGGTCATTTTACTTTTTTATCAAGAGAATTTTGTGTGAAACTGACAGTTAGATAAAACTAACATTGAGCTTTTCCTTAGGAATGCATGCATAATAGTGATGGTCTAAAATATAACTAGCTCCAATTAACTAATAGTGAACTAGTGAGTCGAAAATAGAAATATTTCCAACACACTTGACCATGTTTAAGTTGTTCCTTAAATTGCCTTAGGTTTTGAGGTACATGAGAGGGATTCTCATGTTCACGGGTTGTTGATAGCCCTATGTGGGTTATTGCTTGTACCACAAGCTTGATATTTCAAGATCGAAGATTTGATTATGTAGTAATTTATGATTATGATTTTGATAGACCTTATCCACTTGTATTGGTCTTGTATGGATATGTCATTATCTTTCGAGGATGTTCTGATTATCCCATGA